>CM036541.1:1133849-1166349 GCA_020745685.1 Tautogolabrus adspersus | reverse complement strand
CATTCAGCTGTTTGTGTTCACACATGCAGCTCAGCACGAACACTTCAGGAGTTTTCTGCAGGTGTGAAAGATCTACTAGTTACATCTAGCTGTAATGAGGTCCTTCAGAGATGATTTATTATTGACAACTTATGTCATCAAAAAGTACTGACCCTTTAAACTACATCTATTTCATCAGACAGGTGCTTAGAAGAGGAATGGATTCCTGCACACCGTCTGAGTTGCACAAATATGTTGGCAGTGTTTCGATGCTGACGGTGTGCAGGAGTTTGTCTGAGATTTCTGGTCAATAAAAACAAGATATACACAGTGTTGGGTGTCTAGGACTGCGATTTTTGTTGTTGTGGTTTTGAAACCTTGCACACAGCGTCTTGTCCCGCTCGCCGTATTTTCTAGCTTTTTTTGTGTGTCTCTAAGCAGATAAATAAGATCACTCGTGTTTTAAAATGTTTCACTCGATATTCCGTTATCACGTCAGGTAAACCATGTAGGAGGAGGCTTATTGATGATGAGGCGTATCTCAACAATCATCCTAAACTAAGACTGCATGACGGCATCGACAACAAGCGTCAAAAGCTTCGATCGGTTACGGGAGGGACATACGGACAGTGGACCTCTCTCACTGTTTCACTCTCTCTTGTGCGCGCGGCAAGTTATTTGTATTGTCTGTGTGGGAAAACACTGAACAGAAATGATACCATTTTAACACAGTGTATTTGGAAAGTATCGACGTGTTGACCATTTTGAGGACCTGTATATGTCCCTCGTCTTATAGAGACTCTAAACCTCTACCTTTAATCCACATTTTAAGAAGCTTTCTAAAGTGCAGAGTCAGTCTGAGTTTGTGCACACAGCAGTCGGTGTCGTAGCCTCGTGAATGATGTCATCAAACATCTGCAGCTGTTCTGTTGCTGAACCTTTTAATCATTTTTGTGAGGTTTAAACTAAAGTTTAATTTGTGCCCTTCAGCTGTCTCACACGTTGGGAGGCTCTGCGGTTGGTGTTTTGTTGACGGGCGGAGCGGTAGTCAAACTGCACTTTACTGTTTGGTTACACAGGTGGGAACTTGATAAGCATTTTTGATGCATGAGTAAAGATGATTGTGGACAGAACAGATGTGCTCACTGCAGTTTCCACATCAGTCATTTGAAGTTTTCACTGTTCAGAACTCTGTCCTCCTGTTTGGCAGGTGTATACGATTTTATTAACGATAAATTAAAGAGTTCGTATGATTGCATGCAATGAGTAACTAATAATAAGTGTTTGACAAACTGTTCCTGGAACAACTGTGGGTTCAGGTTTTATTGCAGTAACAGCATGACGAGCTTTTTCCTGTGTGGTAGAAACAAGCAGAAACATCCGGTGTTGAAAAATGTGTAAAATCCTGCAGTTCCTCGAGTGTCCACTAGAGGCTGGCTGCTGAAGCACAGGAAGTCACACACACACCCATTCTAAAAAGCCTGTTTTTACAGCAGACATTAACATGTTTACAGCCTGGTTCAAAAAACCAAATAGGTCTGATTAGCTCATGTCTCGATCAGCACACACTGTACGGGGGGTGAATGTTTTGATGACTCATCAGTTTTGATTTGATGAAGGATAAGAGTTATTCACAATAAGGCGTGTAGCTGACCTGATTGACAGGTGGGCGCGGTGTAACGGTTTGTCAGGAGGCTTAAAACCCGCCTCAGCTCCAGCTCTCAGCCTGTCGTTAGGTTGACTGAAAGTTAGACTGAGACAGCATTTCCAGCATGGAGACCGCCATCGATGGGACTCCAGCGCCCCCTGCAGGAACAGACGGGTGACGTCCCTCAGGCTTCAAACATTCATATCTACAGTCTGTAGTAACTTGCATGACGAGGTTTTTCCTGTGGTAGGACGACTGGCCCTGAGATGGAGAATGTAAAGTCACGATGACATCAGAGCAGCTGTAGGAGAAGAGTTTCTGTGTCGAAGCATTTCTCTCCATCCGCGTTCCCCTCGTCTTCTTCCTGGCGCGAGGTTGAGTTGAGGTTAAAAACCCTGCAGGGCGTTCAGTTTGTCAGACTTTTATAGCTCACATCAACAACAACACTTCTCAACGTGAACAGCATTCATTCATTTTTAGATCTCTTTTCATGTCTGTATGCAGGCTGTCGTCCTGCTTCATCCTGATATTTCTATGACTCACGTTTGTTCTGACTGAAACGAATGCAGTGTTTGGAGGATTAAGTCATTTTTATGACAACAATCCAACTCAAGTGGGCGAGTTTTTCAAAAGCAGTAAAAATCTGTTCACGTCAGCAAAAAGTAAATCAGTGATGACAGACGACAGTGCCTCATTCTTCAGCTGCTCTCTGCCCAAACATCCCCCGAGTGGAGGAACACACACACACATACACACACACGCACACAGAGACACACACACACACACACACACATGCACACACACACACACACACACACACACATGCACACACACACACACACACACACACATGCACACACACACACACACACACACACAGAGACACACACACACACACACACACACACACACACAAACATACACACACAGAGACACACACACAGAGACACACACACACACACACACACACACACACAGAGACACACGCACATGCACACACACACACACACACACACACACACACACACACACACACACACATCAGACATTACAGTCAACACACACTCATGAGACAAACAGAAAATAGTTAGAGATGATTTGAGGCTTCTGGCAGAATTTAAAGTTGCACCTACTCCAGGAGTGTCCCACCCTGTGCACCCTGCCTTCAGCAGTCATCTCTGTTACAAGCTGCACTACACACACACACACACACACACACACACACACACACACACATACACACACACACACACACACACACACACACACACACACACAAACAGGATGATGGTGTGCTTGAGGGAATTTCCAGTAAAGCAAAAAGGTTTTAATAAAAAGGAAAGACAGGTATGTTCCTCCCACTGCGGGTTGAACACAGCTGCTGTCTGTGCAAAATTCATCCGATTATTTACAAAAACTCTTTAGGGAGGATAGTCCTCTTTACAATTACAATATTATATATAAATATAATGTAAGACCAAACGTATGATATGTTGATGCACTGACAACAACAGAATTGAAAGTTTCATTTATTTAAAGGACCAATCAGTGAGATGTGTAGAGAGTGAAATGATAAAGTGAGCTTACTCTATGATCAGACTTTAAGGAAACATGCTATGTTGAAGTGCTGGCTTCTCTGACAACAATGCAGCAGCCAGTATGTCCTCCTTCTAACTTTAGATTCTGGTCCTGAATGGTCTGGATTTGTTTGGACCAGAGAAGGTAGGCGGTTTTAAGGCCTCCACACGGCCGTTTTGGACGCCCCTCGGTTTGCCAGATATGAGAGCAGTTATCAGGTCAAACCAACAGGTGTTGCAGCGATGGAAGCGGGCAAGAGAACTGGTTCAGATAGAAGTGATTGTACCCGACCTAAAAAGCCTCTGCATGTTTCTAATAAGCTCCACGAGCAGAAACGTGCTCAAACTAGGATCAATATTGGAGATGCTTTTGAAAAATGGAGAGAGGTTAGAACGCAGAAAGGTTTACAGACCGATGCAGAGCTGGCTAAACACTGAAGCTTCAGTGTCCACCACATGGTGACCTGCGTGAGCATCCACTCTAGAGAGGAGGGGCGGGGGGAGACAGCTCTCTCTGATGTTTTGAATTTGGACTGCAGTACCAATTTTAAACACTAGGTGTCAGAGATACATACTGCTCCTTTAAGTTCTCAGTCTAAATAACGGTGGCTTGTAAGCCTGCTTTGGCTGCGACTACAGTCTATACACGCCATATATAATCACACTAACAGTCATGACTCAAATACAAATCTCAGTCTTGTCGTCACGTCTGATTCTCAGGATTAAAAACTTTTTTGTCCTGCACGATCGCTCGTCTTCAGACACACGGCTCTCAACCTCGGTGGTGCCTAAAGGAAAAAGTGGAGGGAATGAGAGAACGATTTCAAGTTTCCACGAAGGTGAAGCCGTCTGTAATTGATCTCTGATGTTCATTTTAAAGTGTGTTCACAGATAGGTTATTTTGACATCCCATTATTAAAGCTGTCACTGTGTCCTCCCTGCTCTGCGAGCTTCAGATGACGGGCTAAATGTTTTCATTTGTGTAAACACTCTCTTCCTCTTTCTGCCCCTGTTGTAGTTGATATGTGACACCTGAGAGGAGAGAAAACGGGGGGTCAACTCTCCGGGACAGAAATGGAGACATGTATGGTTTTCATTTATGCTTTTCAAAGAGTCGGTGACCCAGAGAACTAACTGTTTTTCTCTCTGTCCCTCCCCCTCCTCTGCCTCCCTCCACAGTTCCGGAGATTTCTCTGTGATTCACCACTAGAGGTATGTATTTCCTTTGGCCTGCTGACAGTTTAATCAAATCTCTCTTTTCATATGTATTACCTGTAATGACCCGGCCCGGCCCGGCCCCCGAGCAGGTCGTCCTGCTGAAATTACTGTCATGGAGAGGAGGATAATGGTTTGAAAAATGTCCAGCGTTTTAGTATTTAAATAAAAGTCACTTAAAAAGCAGATAAATGTACACTAGTTCCACTCATCCAGCACATACCTACACACACACCTTTGCTCCCTCTCTGCACGAGCCCTGCAGCTGGATTCAGGGGGGGTTAAGGGATTCAGGAAGGGAGTTTGTGTTTCATATTTCAGGGCTTTTAATTTAGGCCGGTCTGAGAGGAAGGGGGTGTTCAGGGAGGGAAGCACTCAAATGTGGTGTCCAGATTGTGTTTAGACTACGTTGAATTGGAGGTCCTCAGACGGGTCCTTCTTCTGAACCTTTACAGCTCGAGACGTAACTCGCTGCCCGTCACTTTTACAAGTCGGGTAACGATTTCAGGAGGAGGAATCGACTCTGTTGGCATCATTCATGGGACGTAGCAGATTGTTTTCAGCCGAGTTAGAAGGAAGTGGAAATAATTCAGGTACCAAACGTTTGATTTCAGTGCGTCAGGAAGTCGTTAACTCAATGTTGCTGTTAATCGATCCACCAGAAGTTCACATTCCGATTTGATTCTTCTAAAAATCCAACGACATTCATACCTGTTTGATACCACGGCAACAAGAATAGAAGTCCTACGCACCAACATTGGATAAATTCTTCACCAAGGATTGCATGCAAACTCCTGCACACTGTCATTTACTGTCTGTATGACTGTCTGTAAATTGCACAAATATGATGGCAACATTTATTGACAACATATTTGTGCAGGTTGGACAGTGTGTAGAAAGACTCTCCTATTCACCTGTCTCATGAAATAGATGTAGTTTTCTTTGGTATCAGAGATTGTATCAACCTAAGCTTTCACAGACTTTATACAAGCGGGAAAAGATGCCACCTCTTGGTTTGTCGACTGCCTCCTCTAAGCCTCTAGTTCTACATTTTGCCTCTGTGTTGATTTGCAGGAGTCAAATTATCATATTTCTTTTTGCGAGACGGTGGAGATGTTGAGCAGTAAGGGATTGGCAAACGCTACGCTATCAAAGCTAGACAGTCTATATCTGCAGCTAACTGATTTGCATGATTGTGAGCTAGTTAGCCATCCCTGTAAACTTGGATTGTGTTTGTGGTGGTAGCTGACAGAGTTGTTCATTTATAAGATGTTTTAACCTTAACAGGATACGAAACTGAGCTTGAAACTATTATTGTTCCCCACTGGAGGGTCCTAACAGCCCCCAAAGATGCATCGTGAAGCAGCTCGCTGCAACATTTGTACCCCAATGCCCTGTCTCCGTTTCCTTTCTGTCTCGGGTAGACATGGACGAGGAACGACAAGGCATGGGGATTGTCCTGCGGGAATATTTACTTCATTTTCGTACGAGTTTCTTGCTCAACAGAGCTTTTTAACCCGTGACTGAAATGTTGTGCTTTCAGTTGTGTTAACACAGAGGCAAAACTTTGCAAACAGAAGCAGAGAAGTAAATATTTAACAGATGATGCAGTGTGGACATTGAGTGTCCAATGCTGCTCGATACGACACGACATCTAATACTCACGTAAAGCAGCTCAGAGAGCCCGTAGAACATAGCAGTCTTCGCTCGCTTCCTACATCTCTTAAAAGGAAGGCAAGCAACAGTCCAGGTATGTTTCTCACAGACTCAGATTAGCTGCTAATTGTTGCTAACATGTAAATAAATAAAGTTCTAATGTGACTGGTTGTAAAAAGTGGAGCTCAGACTTGTTGGGCGGTCTGTTAGTCCAATAAAGCTCACAGAGAGACAGATTATTAGCCTGATATTTAAAGGAACAAATCTCCAAAAGGCTCCAACAGCACAAACACGGCCCAGAGGTTAAAGGTCAGGGACTGAATGAGCTGAGGGGACACCTAGCAGACAGCTAGCAGCTCCCACCTGTCACTCAAAGAGGCCACGCCCCCTAATTCTACATCCCTTTAAGCCTTAATATGATGTAAACAGGTGACTCACTGCAGGAGACAGCCTCTACTGGACACTGGAGGGACTGCACTTTTAGTCACTCTGCATTGGCTTCGTCTCTCAGCTCTGGATTTGTTAGCATCAGTTAGCTGTTAGCAGCCTTCAGTAACACCAGTGTGGACCTGTCAGGTCAGAACAATTACGGCTGCAATTAGACCCATGACAGGCACTTCTAACCGCCACTTTAATAGGATCGAGGTCGAGGAGCACACACACAAACTGACTGACACAGAGACACACAAATACAGTGACTCTGTGCCGCCTGTGGGCCCCCACAGGTCCACACTAATGAACATCATTAGTGTTTATAGGAAACAAGCTTTTATCACCTCGTCAAGGCTAGCGGCCAGACGCACTGAATTACACAGCCCTGCACACACACACTGCCTCACATATCTTCCTGACTTCACCGTCCCTCCTCTCAGACCGGTTTAAGGGAACGTCTCCGTTGGTTTGGCCTCCTTTCAGCCAGCTTGTTTTTTATTTCTTGCTCTGATCTCGTCTTTCCTCTCTGTGAATATTCTCCGTTTTAAAGTTATTATGCGTGGCTCTCTCTCTCTGCGTGTTGGCCTCCATCTGTCTCCAATCAGAGAGCTATTAAATCACACACACACACACAGACACTCACCACATGGACCTGCATACTGTGTGGTTCATCAGCACACGTTAGCCTGCATTTATACAAATATATGCAAACAGCATGAATACAAATCCAAGTGCAGCCAATCAGGACGCAGGTTGTGTGGCTTGTTTATTTGTTGCTTTGCTCCATTTGAATAAAATTGCAGAAGATTCGTGCTGAAACTCAGAGGTAATTAACATCAGCTGTCTCTGACTCGTCCGTGTGTGTTTTCAAAAACATTAACACACACACACACACACACACACGCACACACACAGTCACTGAGACACATGTGCTGTGTGATAAACAGCGGGATGTCTGTACACATGTCCGGCAGCAGGTGTTTGTCACTGTGCTTGACCTTGTTGAGGTCTCAGTGGCGTGTGGTGGTTAACTCCGCTTTATGAGCTGGGTGGTTCATGCACTCATTCTGTTTCTTTTTATTGTCCTTCACCGCCTCCTGATGCGTCTAACCAAAGGGCAAACGCTTATTAACGGGGGTGTTGGCCAATTAGTAACCACGTTTTTTATGGCGCACCCCTCAGACTCTCTCTGCCCGTCCTCCTGTGATTTAGTCTCTCTCTAATCGTTTTCACACATGCACTTCTGAAAATGTCTAGATATTTTCAGGAGGAACTCCCTTGAAATGCTCCTGACCTGGTTGTTCACACATGCAGCTCAAAGCAGAGCTATCCCTGTCAGACAGGAGGGGGGGGGCGGGGTCTCCTGAGGTAAATAGAACGACGGGACGCAACAGAGTCCTTTATAAGACGGTCTAAGTGAGTGACACGCCCCCTGCACACAAGATATTTTTCTGTGATATTTATGGACTTGATCTTGACTCGGTCTCGATCCCTAAATGTCTTTGTCTTGTCTCGAAGCACTCTGGTCTTGGGTATTTCTTGGTATCGGAGCACTTTGGTCCTGGTCTTGTCTTGGTCTCGGTTACTGTGGTCTTGACTACAACACTAACTCACACCTCAGCTTTAACCCAAACAACCACATCTTCCAGCTGGATCGATGATAAAACATCAGATCTGTAACTTAGGAAGCTGAGATTTAATTTTCCCTTTGTTCTTTGAAGTTTGTGTGGAATGAGTTTTTCGGCATTCTCACGAAAACCTTTATTTTAGTGAATTATTCAAAATAAAGTTTGCTTCACAAAGACAGCAAAAAAGAAAAACTCAAGCATACCATGTTAAAATGTCCATCTTTACAGCTGCAGTTCCTCCAGTGTCCACTAGAGTCTGTCTCCTGCAGTGAGTCAGTCCTCATAGAGCCCCATGTTAAAATGTCCATCTTTACAGCT
The DNA here is from genome assembly GCA_020745685.1 of Tautogolabrus adspersus. NCBI lineage: Eukaryota > Metazoa > Chordata > Actinopteri > Labriformes > Labridae > Tautogolabrus > Tautogolabrus adspersus. Next base: position 1,157,896 of record CM036541.1, on the reverse strand, counting down.
GCAGTTCCTCCAGTGTCCACTAGAGTCTGTCTCCTGCAGTGAGTCAGTCCTCATAGAGCCCCATGTTAAAATGTCCATCTTTACAGCTGCAGTTCCTCCAGTGTCCACTAGAGTCTGTCTCCTGCAGTGAGTCAGTCCTCATAGAGCTCCATGTTAAAATGTTCAACTTTATAGCTGCAGTTCCTCCAGTGTCCACTAGAGTCTGTCTCCTGCAGTGAGTCAGTCCCCATAGAGCTCCATGTTAAAATGTCCATCTTTACAGCTGCAGTTCCTCCAGTGTCCACTAGAGTCTGTCTCCTGCAGTGAGTCAGTCCCCATAGAGCCCCATGTTAAAATGTCCATCTTTACAGCTGCAGTTCCTCCAGTGTCCACTAGAGTCTGTCTCCTGCAGTGAGTCAGTCCTCATAGAGCTCCATATTAAAATAAACATGTTTACAGCCTGGTACAAAAACAGTTTGGGTCTCTAGAGCTCATTTCTCTCTTCAACTCACCTGTTTACATTATATTAAGGCTTAATGGGATGTAGAATTAGGGGGCGTGGCCTCTTTGAGTGACAGGTGGGAGCTGCAGGAGGCTTTACCTCCTACTTCATTTGACATTTACCCTCCTTGTCTAGGAGCACAGCAACAGCTAGAGCTCAACGTTTTCTTAAATCCATTTTTGTACCACTTTTAAATTGGTCGCCCGTATGCACACAGGCGCTCCAAGCTCCCCGTTTTTTGGACGCGTCTCTGTATGATCGGGCCTTAAGCCTGCTCAGGCCGTCATTTGATCAGATCAGGATTATATTTGGGCGGGTTGTGCGGCTATAGGAGCTCCATAAATGCCAGCAACTTGAAACAATCACAGAAGAGGGCCAAAATATGTTATTATAAATGATGTTCCTGTTTCTGACAGACGGTAAAATTCACCCGAAATGTCTCTCCACTTACACACTTACCCCCCCCCCCCCCCCCCCCCCCCCCCCCCACACACACACACACACACGTTATGGAGCCCACTGCTGCTCACATGTTCCTGTCGGGGCCATATGAGAGCGATTTGGGGCAGCAGGGGAAGCTCTGGGTGGTTTGAAGCGAACCAGAAAGTGTTTAGATTGTTGTCACAGTGGCAAGGACACGACCATTAAGCTGTCGTCTGAGGTGACGCACAGGTCACGCAGACAAGATCAGCCTTGAACAGCGAATGAACTCATAAACAAACACACACGCAGGCCGCCATTACGTCTAATGCACCGGTATTCATGCCTATATGATTGTGCTGGATTGTGCTCGAGGTGGGGTAAGAATAATCTCCCCCTCTACACACGCTCTTTTTCTTTTACCTACAACTCTGAAACGACTCAGAGGGGCCTCCGACAAAGCCGTCAGTGTTTCTGAGGGAACTGTGCCAAGAAATCACCGGCTGCCCGCTCATACGGATGGACAGAGAGAGTAGGGAGTAAGGCGTGCTCCAGATGTGGCGCCTGTCACCCTTCAGCTCCCCTAACTCCAGATAAACGTTCCTTTTTCTTTATTCTTCCCTCCTTTTTGCCCGTCTGCCAGTCAGCTTATTCACAGTAAACCCACATCATCTCTACCTCATATCGAATGTCCTCTGATGTGGAGCCGCAATCTGACAATTTAATGACACCTACCCTCCTAACAGAGGTGGCAAGAGTACATCAAGTCTTCACTCAAGGAGACAGATATTTGTGTGTAAAAAGTAATAGAGTGAAAATAATCAGCATTAAAGGAGCGGGAGGCGGGTCGTTGTGTCAGGCGGGTCGACGTATCTGAGGGTCTGGCTCTGTTAAAATGGATCTAAGGTGGGATCATGAGCCGAGTCAGTCCGTAGAAAATGTTCAGACCTCTGGGGTTAGAAAGCTTTAATGTGTGTGTTTATGTTGTGTGTGTGTTTTTTCAGTTTGGTCAGGTTTAATTCAGCTCAGAGTTTTGTCCCGGCGCTGCAACGGATTAGTATGTTAGCTCTCTCACTGTTGTGATAACTGGCAGCGTCTGCGCTACTTAACCGAGTCCAGCTGTTTGTTGGTGAGGGATAAAGATCCTGTTCCACACACACACACACACACTCTTAATATGACCTTTAACCCTGAGCCTCTGGTTTTAAGCCTCTGAGAGAAAAGCACTCGAGTGACTTGATTGAAAATCTCAGCATGTGGATCCTCAATGATAAAAACACTTCACTGTTTCATTAGAGACGTAGACCTGACCATTTCAAACTGCGGTTTGTGGGACAGAAAAGGGTCCTTTAGAGACCCTAATCTGGACCGTTTTTATCTTTTATGTGTTTGCGAATTTGTTTGTTTATTCAGAGAAAAAAAAAGTCTAGCAGTACAACACAGGAGACACTGAGGACCAGCCGATTAACAAGAGACAAATAATAACAAAGTTTGATCTTTGTGTGTGTGTGCCTGAGTGCGTGCGTGCGTACATGTGTGTTGTCTGATTGATTATCCTGTAGCACAGTTTACATGGATAGATAAATAGGAAGAAAATAAGAAATCAACGATGACTCAAAAAAAAGGTCACATCTTCTCCTCCTCTTCAGTGTAAATAAGTCTCAGAGCTCCTCTAAACATGAGTGTGAAGTGTCTTGTTGTAAATCCACTCTGATCCTGTATTTGATCATGTCTATAAACCCCTCTATTTCAGCCCTGCTCAGAACAGGCTGTTTCTGTGTCTGTAGCTTTAAATGTAAATGAGCTGTGTCTGACCACGCCCCTCTCTGGAAGGGCTTGGGTGGCTCGGGCTTTCTCGCTCCATGCCCTATTGTTTACGGTGAGAAGGCAGACTCAGAGGGCAGAACAAACACCTAGCTGTGGGAGTGTCACCCACCTGGGGGAGGGGTTACTGCCCTTTGTGATGTCATGAAGGGAAAATCTCCAAACGGCCTGTTTGAGCACACATTTTCTGAAAAGTGGAGCAGGCAAAAGACTGAGAGGATGGACTTTTCTCATCATTGGGGGGTTTGTAGACAGACTAGAGACACATATTAGAGTTAGAGGAACATGGTGAAGTGTGTTTTAGAGAATATGTGACCTTTAAGTTAAAAAATGTGCCTTGTCATCACATTAAACCTTACAGTTCTGACATGTAGAATATTAAACGTCTTGTCACTTTTTTGAACCTGGCCTCTCGGACAGAGTAATTGAATGTTCCTGGTGTAGTCTGAACCTCCACCCACATTCTTTCATGCCACATGTAGAGAGCAGACGCAGACATACAGGACGGAGCTTGGCAGCTCTCCACCACCGCCTGCTGAAATGGATTTTAGTCATGCAGGGTCCTTTATTAAAAAGTCCTCTCCTGGAGTGTTTCTGTGGCCACAACCCCACCACACACACACACACACACACCTCCTCCACCTCCACCCTGCTGCTGCTCTCGCTCCACATTTGGGAGCCATTAGCAGGCTGAACTTGAGGCTACTGTACACCCCCACACATAATGCTGCGTGAGGCCTGGCAGGGGGAAGCCTGGCTTATGATACACATTCATACAGGTGTGTGTGTGTGTGTGTGTGTTTCAGAGAAAGTCCCATTAAATAGCAGTCTCAGTCTCCCTCCTCGGTGATTTATATATTTCTCTTTATTACACACCGGGGCTCTGCTGTTGTTTTGACCACTGACCACCTCCTCTCTCTGCTCCCCCCTTACAGGCTGAATATTCTCCAGATGGGCCCGAGGTCGGATATGGATCTTTCCATCAGCAGTACTGGCTAGATGGGCGCATCGTGGCGGTGGGGGTGATCGACATCCTGCCCACCTGTGTGTCCTCCGTCTACCTGTACTACCACCCAGACTTTGCCTCGCTGTCTCTGGGCTCCTACTCTGCTCTCAGGTGGGTTTAAAACACGTGTCATCCACTTCCTGTTGTTTTTGAAGTCATGTCCGTGGTGCTTCCTGTCACAATGACGATGCTGCATTCTGCTTTGATTCTGTCCAATGAGCAGAATCTCTCAGCAAAGCTCGAACAATATCCGGATCATTTACAGATATTTCGTTTTCAGTGAGGACGAGAAGAATCTGTAACATGGAGCTCCTCAAAGAGAAGGATTTCTCTCCCTCTCACGGTGACTCCCTTCTTTGTTCTCACTTTTATTTTTCACTCGCCCTGCTCTTAACCTGCTCTCCCCCTGACTCTTGATCTTTGTGGCCCCGCCCACATTTGATCTCTCCTTAGAACTGAATACTGTAAGTGCCATAATACTGAAAGGTCGGGAAAAATACCGCTTTCTTCGCACTTGATTGGTTGAGACGGTGCTCTGTTTGTGGTTCAGCTGACGGCGGCTCTCTCTGCAAGGATGAAACAAGAGACACACACACACACACACACACACACACACACACACGCACACACACACACACACACACGCACACACACTGGGGACATGTATCTGGGCTTTCCTGTAAAATGTAACCCAATAATGTGAGAAAGGCTTTTTAAAATATTTTTGCACAGATGTGGGAGTCTGGGTGAGCTCAGCTTCAAAGTGGGTGTGTTCAGGTGTGAGTGTGTGAGTTACGAGTGTGTTTCGTTCACGTGTGTTTGATTTAGAGGTTCGGACAGACGGGGTCGGCTCTTGTAGAGGGAACACCCTGGTCATCGTACACACACACACACACACACACACACACAGGCGGCTCCTGATCACTTGTTATTGTAGGAGTCTGACTCCTGCAGGAACACGGAGCGCTCAGTGAGGAGGAGGACGACTCTGTGAAAAGAGCCAGCGGGATTAAAATCCTCCCGCCTGTTTACAGACGCTCGAGTCCAGGTCTTTGATCAGGTCTGGACACTCCCTGGTCTGAAGACTCTGTCAGAGACTTACTGTTCAGAGAGCATGAACACACAGATACACACATTCATTAAAAACTAGTTTCCTATCAACAGACGGCCACACTGAGCTGCTAAAGTGCGGCCAGTCAATCGTTTCAAACATCACATTTTTAAATAAACACATTTTTAGTTTCTCACATGTCCACCGGGGGAGAGAGAATCACCTTGAGTTCTTGAATATGAGTTTTGAAGGTTTTTCATCTAGTTTTTTGCCTTGAGTCTGCAGGAACAGAACATCAGCAGAGATTTAAAGATCAATCAGTAAGATGTGTAGTGAGTGAAATGATAAAGTGAGCTTACTCTATGATCAGACATTAAGGAAACATGCTATGTTGAAGTGCTGGCTTCTCTGACAACAATGCAGCAGCCAGTATGTCCTCCTTCTAACTTTAGATTCTGGTCCTGAATGCTCTGGATTTGTTTGGACCAGAGAAGGTAGGCGGTTTTAAGGCACCCCCACACGGCCGTTTTGGACGCCCCTCGGTTTGCCAGATATGAGAGCAGTTATCAGGTCAAACCAACAGGTGTTGCAGCGATGGAAGCGGGCAAGAGAACTGGTTCAGATAGAAGTGATTGTACCCGACCTAAAAAGCCTCTGCATGTTTCTAATAAGCTCCACGAGCAGAAACGTGCTCAAACTAGGATCAATATATATTACAACCACTGGCCTGTGGGTGGCGCTGTATGGGATGAATAGATTAGATTAGATTTGATTAGATGTGCTATTTGCAGATACAGGACAGTACAGTTCTCTTAGACTTAATCTGTTTCTCAGTCGACTTTCTAACATCCACTGAAGTAGTGCATCTGGTAAAAAAAGGCTTTTGAATAGCTCTCCACTGTAGTGACCAGCAGGGTCAGAAATTAACAGCCAACAAGCGCCAAATGCGGGTAGATTTTCCGTTTGGTGAGTTCATTTCAGAGGGCTATCCCCCACAGGGCGGGTAAATGTTTTACCATAAAGTAATAAAAACTATGCTATGAGTATTCAGCGCGTTTTATGTAGCTGCAGCTACCTGCTCCTCTCTCTGCTGTCATGACTGAGAGCATCACGGGGCATGCTGACACACACCAACATGCATTTCACCGCAAACGCAAGCACACACATACACACACACACACACACACACATACGCACACACACACACACGCACACATACGCATACACACACACATACGCACACACACACACACACACACACACACATACGCACACGCACACACACACATACGCACACACACACATACGCACACACACACATACACACACACACACACACACACATACGCACGTACGCACACACACATACGCACACACACACACACACAGGGGAGCGGGGGGGTCTGGGAACTACCTTTTAAAAAAATAAAGGCCAGCAAATATATTTTCTAAATTTCTCAATTTCCTGATCTGATAAAATGATTGAATCTGTGACTTAAATCTGTGATTGATTCAACAGAACAAACCTTCTACATTAAATGTAACAGATGTGTGTGTGACACAAAAACACTTTTTGTTATTTCAGCCGGTAAAAAATATGTTTGACCGGTGAATTCTTCCATCTACCCGCCACCTTGTGAGTCAAAAAGTTAATTTCGGACCCTGGTGAGCGGTATATGAAAGGGTTAAAAGTTAAAAATCACGCCCTTTTGGATCATTTTCAGGTTAAGCTTTGAAAAATAAAGCCCAGCTCTGTTTGTATTCTGCTCTGTATATCAGCGTTTGTGTTTACGAGCATGTTAACGACACACAAACAAAATGCTTTTGCTTGGTGGCTCTGAGGATGCACGTCACTTAGGCATCTCCAAAAATGACATGAGGATGATTGTTTCCTGCGATATGTCATGTTATATAGAAAAATGCACACATGTACAGTATGTTCTGTGTCTGCAGATATAAAATAAACAACACACACTCATCGTGTGCATCATGAAGGAAAGTCTCTTTTCTACCAACCACAACTTCTTAAAAACTTTCTTTTTTAGTCCTCATGTAAAGAAACACTTTAAGGTGTGAACAGTGACTCGTATCTGTCGTTATCACCAGGTGTGAGCAAGGCCTGCGTGTCATTCTGCAGAAGAAACAGGAGAGGGGGGTGTTGAGGAGTTTCTAGCAGGCGTGGCTCCTCTGCGTCGGGCTCTGAGGCGGAGGAGGAAAGAGTCTCCTAATGAGGAGCCTGAGGCGCTGTGTGCAGCAGACTCAGCAGGTGTCCACCATGGATCTCTTTCTTTTTGAAGATGTCCTGATGATGATCCTGACAGATTCTAGGTTTACTTGTTTCTTTTAGTACATGTGCATTCTCCCACACATGCATGAGATTAATGATCAGACTGAACAGTTAACCTAAAGAGAAATATGAAGGAGTAAGAACTACTGTGTTTGACTGATGTAAGAATAAATCTGATGTGTATGACTTCTGTCATGTCTTTATGTCTCAGAGAGAATACCAGGAGGATACTAGTAAAAACCAAACCTGTTTGATACCACGGCAACCGACATAGAGGTCCTAGACAGCCAGCATTAAGTATCTTGTCTTTCATCACCATAAAGTGCAGACTATCTCGTGCACACATATGTGTCACATGTTTCAATATGAAAACATCACAAACTATGACTGAAGATCTGACGTTATATTTAATGTTCTGGTACTTGTGGACTCAACTGATCATTAAATCATTAGAGATGATATCGTATTTAAACACCTGGTAGCAGTTTGAAGAGTTTGACACCCTTCAGCAGATGTGTTTCACCTGCACAGTGTAGCAGACATGAAGCAACAGCTCGGTACACACGGCCGGCTAACTGCTGCCTGCTCTCACATTCACTGTCTCAATCCTGCACACAGACTCAACATCACATTATCTTCATTTAGAGTTCTTACACACCCTGTTTTAAACTCTGCATACTCTGCGCTGTGTGCATCACTCTGCACGTTATAACTGGTTAATAAACATCTGATCTGTAGTGTTTGGCAATGTCTCTGCATGCATGTGAGGCTGCAGTAGGTACCTTGTGGTATGCACCATTATGGGCCCTTTGTGTGCAGGTGTGTGTGTGTGTGTGTGTGTGTGTGAGTGTGTGTATGCACATCAGTATGAGGAAGCTGTGCAGGAGCAGAGGCCTTGATAATTGGCTTGTGCTGGAGTGTCAGATGGCTGAAGAGGGGATAATGGTGGACTCAAGCTGCTGCCATGGGGTGGGGGAGGAGGAGGAGGGAGTGTGAAGGGTGAGGAGGAGGGAGGCTTTTTGTGAATGGGCCCCTCGCCTCTCTTGACCCCCCTCCCCCAATTCAAGCCTGCCGGGTGCTTTTGTGGAGAGGGGATGGGAACCCAGGAACCTGGCAGCGAGTGGGTGACCTTCCAGCACCTCGCTCTCTCTCCGTCCCTTTCTCTTTCTTGACCCCTCCTCTTTTATATTCTCCTCCTGCTCCCTCTCTCCCTGCCCCCCCCACCCACCCCCTCTCTCCTCACTGGTTTGGCCCGCTTTGTCCCGTGTCTTATTTTTCAGAGCATCCATTTTATTGTAAGGCCTCTTTCTCTCCCTCTTAAGTTTTGGAAGAAAGGGTTTTCTCCCCGTCAGTTTGAGCGGGTGAAATGCGGAGGGTGGAAGGAAGAGAGAGACAAAAAGAGAGAAGAAAGCGGAGCTGGAGTTTAAATATGGAATAGTGACGGAAACGGTGGATAGGGAAAATAGGCTTTGAGAAAAAAGGATGCAATTAAGGAAGAAACTATGGGGGGAAATAAAGCAGGCCAGACTTTTACTGTATTTAAAGAAGCTGGATAAATCTTCCTCCCTCTAAATCTTTATTTTACACGCTCTGTCTCCCTTTCTCTCTCTCTCCCTCTCTCTCTCTCTCTCTCCCTCTCTCTCCCTCTCTCTCTCGCTCTCTCTCCCTCTCTCTCTCTCTCTCTCCCTCTCTCTCCCTCTCTCTCCCTCTCTCTCTCGCTCTCTCTCCCTCTCTCTCTCTCTCTCTCCCTCTCTCTCTCTCTCTCTCGCTCTCTCTCTCCCTCTCTCTCTCTCTCTCTCCCTCTCTCTCCCTCTCTCTCCCTCTCTCTCTCGCTCTCTCTCCCTCTCCCTCTCTCCCTCTCTTGCTCCCTCTCTCTTCACCACCCTCTCTCTGCTCGGGTCTCAGTGCGGATGGAGAGAGGAGGCAGTTGTTTTTGTGTGATGAAATGAGACATAGAGCTGCTTTCTTCACACTGGGTGTTTACTTCCTCAGCTGGAAAACATCTGAAGTGATGCAAAGACTCTAAAACAGCAACCGTGCGTGAATGAAGATGTGCTGTATCTGATAGCATGTAGCTTTTACCCTCTGTAACACTGTGTGTTTCTGTGTGTGTGTGTGTGTGTGTGTGTCTGTGTGTGTGTGTGTGTGTGTGTCTGTGTGTGTGTGTGTGTGTGTGTGTTTCTGTGTGTGTGTCTCTGTGTCTGTGTTTCTGTGTGTGTGTCTGTGTGTCTGTGTGTGTGTGTGTGTGTGTCTCTGTGTCTGTGTTTCTGTGTGTGCGTGTCTGTGTGTCTGTGTGTGTGTGTCTGTGTGTGTGTGTGTGTGTGTGTGTTTCTGTGTGTGTGTCTCTGTGTCTGTGTTTCTGTGTGTGTGTGTGTGTGTCTGTGTCTGTGTGTGTGTGTGTGTGTGTGTGTGTGTTTCTGTGTGTGTGTCTCTGTGTCTGTGTTTCTGTGTGTGTGTGTGTGTCTGTGTGTGTGTGTGTGTGTGTGTGTGTGTGTCTCTGTGTGTGTGTGTGTGTCTGTGTCTGTGTTTCTGTGTGTGTGTGTGTGTGTGTGTGTGTGTGTGTGTGTCTCTGTGTGTGTGTGTGTCTCTGTGTTTCTGTGTTTCTGTGTGTGTGTGTGTGTGTCTCTGTGTGTGTGTGTGTCTCTGTGTGTGTGTTTCCTGCTGCAGGGAGATCTCGTTCACCAGGCAGCTGCAGAAACAGTCCCCCAAGCTGTCCTACTACTACCTGGGCTTCTACATCCACTCCTGTCCCAAGATGCGCTACAAGGTACGCATGATCACACGAAACGCAACACGTTTAACACAACAGACGTCAACGTGAAAACACACGAAGAGTAAACAGTAACCTTCATACCTGGACAAACTCACACATGGAAACCCTTCACATCTTCTTTACCATCCTGTTCCCTCGACTGATCCCTTGGGGGTGCAGGGGAGGGGATCGACATACTTTTATTTTTTTACTCTTATCTTAGGGTATTTTTTAATATTACGTTTGTATTTATGTCAAATACGTTTTTCCCTCTAAATTAATTACGTTTTTGCAACAAACGTTTAATCTGCTTTAATCTGAGTGGAGATGTTCACAGACTACAGCGACTGTGAGATGACGTTGCTATCTTTAAATTAGCTGCAGACACGGTGACCGTTAGACTGGAGCACGTGTTCCCGACTCGGTCTGTGCGGATCACGGATCAACTTTGTGCTGTTGCACTACAAGTAAAACGGTGTGCGTGGTGGCTGGCGCTGCGGTGTGTGTGTGTGTGTGTGTGTGTGTGTTTGTGCAGCAATGTAATGTATGTTGGTGTGTCTCAGCGTGCCTCGCGACGCTCACAGTCATGACAGCAGAGAGAGGAGCAGGGAAAGGTAGCAGCAGCTACATCAAACACGCTTAATACTCAGCATAGTTTTTATATATGACTTTTTGGTTAAACATTTACCCGCCCTGTGGTGGATGGCCTTCTGAAATGTACTCGCCATGTTGCACGGATCCGTAAGGTCTTTGCAGCCCGCCCAGGTATCGTCTATGTGTGGGAAACACTGGAGGACGTCTTGCATCATGGTCCTAGCATGGTCGGGTGATGCAGTGAGTTGAATGGAAGAAGAAGACCTGAGAGTGCAGGTGGGTGTGTTGATGACCAGGAGTTCAGAGAGGCCTTATGGACGGCCTTAAAAGTGACGAGCAGAATCTTGAAGTCAATGCGATGTTTAACCGGGAGCCAATGAAGCTGCTTTGAGAATAAATAAAGGTTTAAGTTGAGTTGAATTTTGTGAGGAAAGGAGAGACGGTGTGGCTGTCTGCAGAAGTTATTTCATGATGTTCACCTGCAAACTGTTCAGAAAACATAAATGTGCAGGGAGAGGTGATAACACAGCTGGTTGGCATGAAAACAAAGAGAGAGTAAATGTTCATCTGTTGAAGTGAATTCCAGTCGAGAAGGGCGAGAGGACAGATAGGAGGACATGAGGGGGTTCATGCAGGAGGAGAAGACGAGGCTGCTGAAGACATTACAGGTTGAGAGAAAGGTCACAGTGTACATTGCACAGATATATTTCTACACGAGTGCAGAGGATGAACCGTCTGAACCTGTACACAATCTAAAGTGCATGTGCACACAGGAGCCGCTGTCTCTGACGCGCTCACACGCTCCCCACACACTCAGAGAGACGTACAGATTCAGGAGGAGCTTTTTCACGTCTTTTACTTTGGATCAGATGAACCATTCATCTTTTTGTTCTCTCGTTCGTCGCCTAATTCCTCTTTTTCTCCATCATTTCATTCCAACGTTCCCAGAGAGTTTCCTTGTTTAGCAGCCTGATGTCTTGTTGAGGATGATGGCAACGTGCCACACCTTCTTATCCTTTACATCTTGTTCTGTGCTCGCTTTGGGACGGTGCATGAGTGTGTGTGTGTGTGTGTGTGTGTGTGTGCATGCAGGAGTGTGTGCATGAGTGTGTGTTGAATCTTGATCACGCCGTTACCCCAGCACCAAACCCCCCTTGCAGAGGTATTTACTCCCCCTGCCCCCTATATCTGTTCTTCTGCAGCGTCTTGTTCACAGCCTCCTCACTTCTTCTTCTTCTCTTACTCTTCAGGGGGGAGGGGGCTGAGGGGGGGACAGAAGAAGGGTGAGAAGGTTGCCCAGTTCCCACCTTCTTGCTCTCACACTCCCACAGAAACACACACTCTCAGCACATGCTCGGTGTCTCGCTCTTTTGTCTGATTTGCATACGAGCCCGAGCAGTTCATTAATGCACAGACATGGGGGGGGGGGGGGGGATTGTTCTGAGGACGGGGAGCCCTTAAACGCTGCGCTTTAAAGTTTCTGGATCTCAGTCCTGCTGCTCGCCTCTTGAAGGACCCAAACAGCAGCACTTGAACCCTGCTGGACTCCACTCAAACCTTTTTATCACCACCTCCTCTCTCTTTTTTTACCCACCTGCCCCCCTCGTCTCCCCTCAACACCTCTCCAGGAAACTCTCCCTACCCATCATGTCCACAATCAACATTTGAAAATACAGCTTGACTCCTCCTGTCGGGCTTTTTGTGCACGCTGAGACGATGCTTTCCTCACCCAAAACATCTCAGAAGTTCTGATTCATGGGAAAGTAGGTACTTAAAGGTAACGAGCTGCACCTGATATGATGATTTTACTGCTTTTTAATATCCTCTTCCACCACTTCAGTTTTATGCACCTCAGTTTTCCTGCACATAATATTGTGAGGCGGCCGGCCGTGACATATTTTGTCGTGCCCCGTCCCTCGTCAAAGTCTGACGGGTGTCTTTATGAAGATCTCTGTCGACTGAGGACAGCATTTGGGGAATTTGGCTTTTCAGACTGCAGTTACGACAGTAAATGGATGTTAGCGTGGTGCTGTATTGGAATCAATCCAGTGCATCAGAAAAAGGTGCTGCCAAAACGCTACAACAAAGAGTGTAGACTTGAGAAGCGATGTTGAGGACATGTCTCCTCCTAGCTTACTGTGAGGAACGCACACTCAACCTGTGGAGGGATCGTTCATATGAGACTGCTGTCACCGCTTGTGGATTTCTTTCACTTGTCCCCAGAATCCTTCAAGAAGCACGAAGCTCCATCTGATTGGAACGAATAGCGTGTTGGATGTTTCAGTAAGTGACTCAACATGCTGAGAGGTAAAACACTGAAACATGTCTCCTCTGTGGATTCACTCGATAGTTCGTCCTCGTTCCCTGAGGAGCGATGAGCTGCATTATTTCTGTAACTGACACCAGGAGTGTTTAAAAGTGACCCTACAGGCTGCTCACGAACGTACAGGAGAGCTTTTATTTAGATTACACTTTGTAAAACTTTATCCTGAGCTGATACCTGTTATGATACCACACTTTCAAAAACAGAAGTCTTACCCCCCCATGTTGGAGGATTTCTTCTGACCACAGATTGCAGGTAACGTTGCCAACGTTTTTGTGGAATTAAGAGGGCTTGTAGATGTTGTTTTGATGGATTCTTCCTCTCCATAAGAACCTGTAATTGTATTTCTTCAGGGGCTTTGGTGCTTTTTGAATCTGTCGATCAGAGAGCGGATCGTTTGAAAACATCTGGCATCGAAAAGTATGAAAATGTCCGACCTCCTCGGTCCTCAGACTCTGCCTCTGTAAGGCCAACTCTTAATCGTGTTTTTATTTTGGAGTCTCTCGAGCTGTTCTCTGCCAGCTCCCGTCTCTCGGAGCTCCATGTGTGATGGTTTTAAACCCTCTTTAGTGCCAGAGCCTGGACATGGTCCTGCAGAGCCCCTTTAAGGGTCCTAGAAGCCTTGGAGTGCAGCCATGAACAGGGGGCTGCCCGGCCGCTGTCAGACCCTCTCCTTTGTCCTCTGAGCGGGGACAGAGCGTCCCACTAGGCTGGTTTGGCTGGTGGGTTCAGGCTCAGACGTGACATCCTGCCCCTGGCTGGGGTCCCCAGTCCTCAGTCCCCTCAGGTCCTCAGACCCTCCCTCCTCCTCTAATGTTGGTCTGAACAGAGCAGAAGGTGAAGCTGTTGGAGGCTAAATGAGAGCAGAGGTCTTTGCCCTTCTGCCTCTCTTCTGTTTCTCATATTGACTCTCGTGTGAGGCTGAGAGTCGTCTGAATGAGCCGCTCATGATTCAGACAAACTGAGACTCTGATACAAAGACACGTCTCTCCCAGTGTGACCACCACAAGGACAGGTTTTACTTCTATATCAATGCTACGTGTGACTAAATGCTGCTTCACTGCAGATAGAGATCAAACTGGTCACAAACTGATCCCACAGGGGAACAAAAATAAAAGTCCTAGTGTCCCCATATTGGTCACTTCTTGTTTTTAATTACAAACTGCAGCGAGGCTCCTGCACACTGGACATGTTCCTGCAGAGCCCCTTTAAGAGTCCTAGAAGCCTTTTAGTGCAGCCATGAACTGGGGTCTGCCCAGCTGCTGTCAGACCAAAGTATCGTATTTGCACAATTTTGACAGTGTGCAAGAGTTTGCCTGCAATGTTTTTAATGTTATATTTTGCCTTTTTTGGACGGACGGCTGCAGACAGACAGGAAATGTTGGGAGGAGAGAGAGCGGGGATGACATGAAGCAAGGGCCGAGCTCGGATTCAAACCCACGGCCTGTGCGAGGAGGACTTTAGCCTCTGTGCATGGAGCACACAACATAACCACTAGGCTATCCGACGCCCATGCCTGCAACTTCTGATGGATTAATTCCCCTCCTCCACACCTGACTTATAAAATAGATGTCGTTTTCTAAAGCTTCAACACTTTCCGATGCTGTCGATCATTAGAATGACGGAGATGTGTTGTTTTAAAACATGTGATACCAAAAACAATCAGAGTACTGATCATTTTCATGACTGTAGAAATGTTTCGATGTGGACAGACACTGATAGAGGACTGCAGAGTACGCTCAGTGACGGCAAAGAAAGAAAACATGTCACTGCATGTTAATCAAACCCGGCTCCATCAGGACTTTCTGCAGCAGACCTGAATCTGCAGGCAGCTGTACTGTAACCATTTGTCTAACAGGGCCTGACGCTCGCCTCGACACGGTCTGGATGCAGCTTACTACCCTGCAGCTCAACTCGAGTTTTCTCTCCACATTTTGTTTCCTCCAATAACTCCTCCGTCCAGCTTCAGCAGCTCGCAAAATGTTCTCATTTATTCGTTACGTTTCCCCTTTTTATTTGGACTGAACACAGAGTAAAGATCTTGGCCGCGTTGTGGTGATTTCTCTGCAGCCGAGTGTTTGTTAGCTCTTTTCTCTTGAGAAGTGTCGAGGCAGACTTTGATGATAACAAACGAGGCGGACAATCACTCGGCTTTACCAACCTGCAGTACCTGCTTCTAACAGATGAAGCTCTTAATAAAGTGGCGTGCACGCACAAACACACTCGGAGAATAGCGAGAACAGCCCGGTTGCTCCAGGTTAGTGAGGTAGAGAGAGAGTTACATGAAGTGGCTATTACTCTTGTTATTATTGTTCACTGTGAAAGAATGTCTCGCTCTGAGCCCAGGAAACCATTACATTTTCCACAGAGAGAGAGAGAGAAAGAAAGAAGGAGTGATCAAAGTGAGTGAAAGGAGGAGGAAGAGGACAGATGGAGAGAAAGAAAGAAAGGAGTGACAAAATGTGTGCCAAATGAGAAAAGGAGGCGAGATGAAAAGGATTATTGGTTTCCCGGTGCTACTTCTCTGACTTTTAAAGAGCTCTTTGGTGGCAGCTGCACCTCCGCTCTCTTTCAGGCCGACTCCTCCTCGTCCACAAACAACAAACACGGTACCAGAGCCGCTCAGCAGTCTGCACACGGCCGGAGCTTTGGAGTCCAGTGGAGCTGAAATGAATCCATCCAGGTGTCAGACTGTGTGTGCAGGACTGAGAGAGGAAGTTAAAGTTGGTTTGAGTCAGTCGCTGCTGTTCTAATGTTTGTCTTAATCAGTGTGTGCCTGCAGGCGCTTCTGTCACCTGCTGCTGCGTGAGCTCCGTCCTCATGACATCAATTACACACGACCAAGTGCCTCGGACTTGGGGTGAAGATGTTCAGAAACTCCGTTCAAGGTGTTTCTGTGTAGACGGGGAAAACAGAGTTTTGTTCTTTAACGTCACGCTGTGCGCCGGTTTCTCCTCCGTTTGACGTCATGTTCGCCTGTTCAACTGGACTTTTAACATGCTCACACATACATACACAGTTACTCTCCCACTATGTTGACGAGCATTTGATTACTTGAATTGATTGACTGCACTAATAACAACTCAAACAAAGCATTCATGAATGAATGTATACTGCACAGGATGTAGGAGTGCCTTCCATAACAGCCCCTCTCAGACGTCCCCCTCCTCTGCAGGTAGGCGTCTGCAGGTCCTGACACGCTGAAAGGAGCTGCAGCTGTCAGGACTCTACATGCGTGTTGTTCTCACCGAGGAGGCTCGTTCAGAATGTATGTCGTGTGTGTGTGTGTGACCTCACATTCTGCGTGTCACTAGTTTTACATCTGTGCAGATTAACGGTGACACTGAGTGAGTCTCTGTTTCCCACAGAGTGCTTTTGTAGTTTGGTTTATTAAACTTTCAAAATAACCTTTGTCAACCTGGAATAGGTTTTTTAAAGAGTTGAACTCACTGCTGCAAGAAGTTTTTCTCCAAACTATTCAAATGATCCTACACTACAGCTGTATGATCTTTAACTTAATGGTCCAGTCAGTAGAATTTTTCGTTGCATTTTTCGTTACATTCAAACTGGTCCCCTCCTCCTGAGCTCATCGCCCCCAGAAGCTCTCACTCTCTGCAGGACGTAGTGTGTACGTTTACTGCTTGTACCTACACTGCAAGCTAACGCACGCTAGCACAAGCTAACCACCGGTGTCTGTCACCTGCCTGTCCAACAGGAAGCAGACCAACTCCACGTCCACGGGTAAAAGACAACACAAGGTTCACCCTCGTTTTAGAACGAGCTTTATCCGCTTGGTGTTTCACCTCACTGTGATTATATTTTCTCTTTTTTGACGCTACGTCCACGTCCCTAAACTCACCTGCTGCGCTGTCATTGGCTGGAGGAAACACACCAGCTCCGCCCAGAAACGTCCCGAGTCAACCAGAACAAACCAGAACAGTAAGATCCAGTCAGAGGACAGGGTCTCTGCAGACACAGACACCAGTACACATGTACGGAGGCCCAGAAGGGACGATGGAGCAGCTTTAATAAAAGTCTGTATTTTATTTTGTAGGAAGAAGCTGCTGACTCCATCTTTAAAGGTTTACACAGAGCAGTATCTGTGTTGAGCTGCAGGTTTACACGTCCGGGCTCAGTGCTTCCTTTTCTTCTTTTTACTTTCTGTTCGTCTTTTTGGTTTCCGTTCATCTCTCAGCGACGGTTCAAAGAGAGCAGCCTCCATGCTGGTCGGGATGAAAGATGGATGGAGATGGAAAAGATCCGACTGAACAAACTTTCAGCTGATTTCATTCAGAGATAAAAACAGGTTTCTGTTCATGTAGCTGAACGTTATTACTGAACAGGAGTATTTGTTTTCATGGTGCAGGATCTCGTCATATCTGCACGGCGAGATGGAGGTGGTTTAAAGTTACTGTAAAGAACTGTTGGTCTCTCACGGTATTTAGCACTCTCTTTTCTCTGTCTGTGCTTTTCCTTCAAATGAAGCAACATTTCATGGATTATTATGAAGTATTTTTTTTTACTTCTCCAGCAGCGTTAGCTTCCAACAGTCCTCATGTAACAGTCCATGTTCCCATCAAAATAAGATCAGATCCAAACCAGCTCCTTTTCAGCCTCTCTGAGATTTAAAAGCCAAAGCAAACCCCCCCCTTTTTCTGCCTACAGCTCTCTCCCCCCCCTCCTTTTTTAAAAACTGGAGCCTTTCTGACAGAAAGCGTTCTGTCGACTCGCTCGACAGGAGACCACCAACAGAGCACCTCTCAGCAGAAACATTTGTTTAAAGTTTTTCATAACTTCTCGTCGTTTTGGTGCCTCATCATCTCTTTTTTTTTTACACCCTGTGTGCTGCCACGGTTGTGTTTTTAACAAATCATTAACAGGCTGCAGCCCCCCCCCCCCCTTCCCTCCCTCCCTGAGGAGCGCTGACAGGCTGAGGGTCTGAGGGGGGGCAGAGGTCAGCAGGTCAGGTCAGAGGAGTCAGTCTGACTGTGTGGATGGATGGACGGAGGGGGGTGGGGGTGTGTGTATGTGGCGATGTAGAGGTGTGAAGGTCAGGAGGGTGAAAATGAGAGTGTCATGCTGAGCTGATCCAGAGCCCTCTAGCTGCCACACTGAGGTGTTTGCCTTCCCATTAACTTCTCCACTATTTATTTTCAAACCTGCTGCAGCTGCACCGCCTCGTCTGAAACGCTGCTTTCTTTTCTGCAGAGAGGGAACGCAATCAGATTGTTGATAACCTGAGGTAGCACGATTACATGTTAATTACTGAAGCAGAAGTCTGGATACCTGGGTTTAAAAAAAAATCTGGTAAAAGCTGAAGTTTTTCTTGTCTTCTGCGGTAAAAGTGTCGATCAGTGTCGTCTCTGAAGGACGTTTTTATCGGCTGTTTGCGTGCAAAGCTAACTCTAGCTCAGCTCATATTGAGATCTGGGGAATGTCTCTGCTGCAGCATGCAATGATGCAAAATACAAGTAATCTATAATTCTCCTGAAATGTGTTGAATTTCAAATTCTCTGTGTTGAAAAACATTACGGGACAGAAGGCCTCATGACAGCAGGGAGCTTTGTGTGGGTGGAGGTCCTGGGTTGGTTCCTGCAGTATGAAGTCTGAGGTGGAGTTTAAGAGAGAGATTAGACCCTCTGCAGTCAGCGAGCTGTGGTCTCTGTGTCAGACGGGCGTAACAGCTCGCTGCCCGCACAGACCCGAGCAGATAAAGAGATAAAAGTGCCCGCGCTGTGAGCTGATGCCCATAAAAGCTCTGCCATTGGTTCTCAGGGCTCCGGCGAAACGCGATCCTGTAAAAATATTTTCTCCTCATTAACCTGTCATCCGTGGAGCCGTGACGCATAGCTGGGCGAGGGAGTGCTGGGACGGAGGGGGAGGGGGGGATCATGGAGGGGCCGGGAGGGGATGTTTTATTTGAAGGTCGTCATGTGGTAATGTGCGGAGTAAGGTGAAAGGTTCTGGTGTCCCTGAGTGTTTAAACAGCAGCAGTTAGCGTAAATCTCCCCAAACACACACACACCATATGTGTTCAGGGATCACACACACACACGCACACACACACACACACACACACACACACAAACAGACACAGATCTGAGTGTACATGCTGTATCAGTCTGTGGTGAAAGTGTGTGTGTGGTGTGTTTGGACGTGTCTGTCAGTTCTGCTGTCCGTCTGTCCACCCGGCGTGTGTGTGTTTGTGTGAGCTGTGTGTGTGTTTGTGGGAGCTGTGTGTGTGTTTGTGTGAGCTGTGTGTGTGTTTGTGTGAGCTGTGTGTGTGTTTGTGGGAGCTGTGTGTGTGTTTGTGTGAGCTGTGTGTGTGTTTGTGGGAGCTGTGTGTGTGTTTGTGTGAGCTGTGTGTGTGTTTGTGTGAGCTGTGTGTGTGTTTGTGTGAGCTGTGTGTGTGTTTGTGTGAGCTGTGTGTGTGTTTGTGTGAGCTTTGCTGTTTACGTGTGTCTATCAGCAGAGTGAGGCCCCCCAGTCGGACCCCTCCTCTGTGTGCTTCAGGGGACAGAGGGTGTGTATTGTGAGAGCTGTGTGTGTGTCAGGGTCTGTGTTTATTGGTGTTTGACTCAGACGAGCTGGATGTGACCCGGGGTCAGGGAGCTGGCCCGGGCCGGCCCGGGTTAGGCCTGCCTGGCTCTGGGTCACACTGAGGGTCTTTGTAAACCCTGTGAGTTCAGATTCAGCCTGTGTGACAACAAACTGAATAAAATACTGCAGAGAGACGATAAATGTGACACGATGACCGTGTTTGTGTGTTTGGGTCAAATGTTCATGTTCTGCTGAGAGTGCTTCACAAATAATCCGACAGAAAGCCTTGTTCAGTCTTCATGCTACCACGTGACGAGTCATAACCTGCTTATAAAACAGACGGAATCAGACATGCACCCAAAGAGGAAAATCTGTGAAATGCATTGAGCACATACAACGAGGCTATGATTCATCATAAATGTCAATAACAGCTCTAACTTGCAGGTCTTATATCTTTCTGCTGTTCTCATTGAAGCCCTTGTTGCCCTCGCCCTCCACTTAGTGTAGCTAACTTCCAAGTTGCCGCCTCATTTGCGCTTTTTACTCAGAGGCGAGCTAACGGCTAGTTCCTGTTTCATCTAAGTGGTGGAAAGATGTAAATGCATGGACCAGGTGTCATAAGGGTCATTTAAAAGTCATACGTTTGCACGGCCGAGTATGAATGCATGGTAAACGTAAACGTAACATTTTTATATTTTATCATTTTGCTGCATTTCAGCCAGGCTGTTCTTTGCTTTCTTGCACCTCCTCCACCCCTACACTCCGACCCGGAACGTCCGATCATCGGACACCGTGTAGCTCTCTGTTCCCCACACCAACCTGCAGACCTTCCGGGGGGGGGGGGCTTTGAGTGTGGCAGCCCCCACCCTCTGGAAGTCTCTCCCTGCAGTTATCTGCAACGCTACATCCTTGGCCTGTTCAACTCAGCTCACGCACTTAGTTTATTGGAACAGGTGTGTACAGTTTTCCAATAACTAATTGGAAAACTGTACACACCTGTACAGGACAAGATGAGCAACAAGATAAGAAGTCTGCTTTGTCCACAGGGGGCGCCAAAAACCCACAAACAAATCAAACTCCCCTGCTTTACCCTCCACAGTACTGAAACAGGCTCTCTTTGTTTTGCATGTTATCTCAGGATAGTATATCTTTAGCCTTGGACCAGCGGAGGTCAAACAAAAGTGACCTCATGTTCTCTGAGAGCGGTTGAACTCTCTGATGGAGCCGCTGGGTCTCACTCTGGCTGTGTTTACATGGACACAAATAATGGGAATAAAAGCCTGATCAGAATCAAAATGCTGCATGTAAACATGTCAATCAGAACAGACTGATCCCATCAGGCTCATTCGGAAAGAAATGTCATTCAGATCGAGAGGGGTGGTTTATGTCGATCGTTGTTCTGATCAGGATCCATGTACACGCTCGATCTGATGGTGTCTGCCTGACTGGGGTCAAATGGTCCTGACTGCGCATGTCTGCCCCAGTAAAGTGACGTGTTTCCATCATTACCTCTCCATCAGAGCCGAATGTTTACAGATCAGAGCGCAGAACTTCATCAATGATTGCCGTGTCATTTGAAAGTCTCCACTCTTGATGGGTGAACTCCATGAGGACTACCCTCTCCCACCTGTCTGTTTGGATCATATTTGTGTTTTATAAATAAATCTTATTTATTTTTAAACGGGTGAAACCGACCTGAGAAAGACAATATGTGTACTGACGATGTATCCAAGTATAATTTACATGACGTATTTATCACAGCAGCACATACAGCGACAGAACGGCAGCTTTCAGTAGCAGCTAGCGCTAGCTTATGCAGCGGCCTTTGACGTAACATCCGGTGTTTCCTTGACAACGATCAACATTTCGTGTCTGTCATGGCGGCTCATCATGGCGGCCGCCTACAAGACACGGACCGTTACAACTATAAAATTACAGATTTCTCCGGCTTTGATAACTTTTGGAAATATTTGAGGTGATGTAAGTACTCAACTAAAACATATATAACATGGGTTTAGTCCATTTTTAATTGAAGTTAGATATTTTAATGTAAACATTAGCATACTGTACCTTTAAGTAACTGGAGTCTTGCTCATCCTCACAAAGACAATTTGTTTTTCAGAAGATGCATCAAACAAACTTCCTGAGTTCCACAGGATGTTGTCTGACACAGAATCATATTAATACGGTAAATCGACCATTTCAGACAACCTGGCTCTGAGTGTTTTTGGTCTGATGGTTTCCTAATTAATGAAAGTTTTCCTGACTCCGCACATTAAACTCAGGAGGAGGAAGAATTCTTGTGGAGGGTAATAGAGGTTTCAGTTTTCACGAGGATTCCTTCTCTGCAGCGAAGCGCTCCATTTATTTACGGCTCTTCGTATAAATCATATATGTGCCGGCCTCGGGGGTCGCTCCCTGTAAGGTGTGAGAAAACAGACAGAAATGTGTGAAGAGAGGAGCAGGGTGACGGTTTGTGTTGGAGTCGTTGGTCATAAACTTCCTCTGACAGCAGCAGGGCCTCTGTGTCGGACTGTGTGCGTGCGTGCGTGCGTGCATGCGTGCGTGTGTTTACTGCTGCTGACGGAGGTTGTGTCATTGTTTACACACCAGCAGCTCGTTATTCAGATGTGTAATCCTCCTCTGTCTCGTTAAAGTTCAGTTCATTGGGAAACGTGCTCTGAAGAAGATCGCTCTCAGATAAACAGTGACCTCTGACCTCTGATAGAAACACGAGAACACAACGACTGGATGCATTCTCTCACTGCGCACTTCATATTCTTCATTTCCTTCCCTCATTGGCTGCAGATCTTTATTCCTCGTCTCCATGTCAGCCTCTTTCTACTTTACTTCTCCCGCTTCTTTGCCTTCCCCCCACCCCCCATCATCCCCTCCCCCCTCAGCGCTGGGCCTCCTCCATGCTGGCACTCAGTCTGCACCTATCACTCCCATCAGCTCTCCTCGGCCCATGTCTCTGACGTTAAATACCATCCTTTTAGTCATCTGCACCTCATTTTCTCCCATCCCTTCTCTCTCCCCCCGTGTGCAGAAGTTTCTACTTGTTCCCTTCTCTCTCCACTCTTCTTTTCACCCCCTCCCCAACCCGTCTCACTTTCCGCCGCTCTCCAAACGAGCCTTTCAGAGGGTGTCAGTCATCGGCATCACCTCCGTATCCGTCTGAACATGCGAGCGCAGAGAGGAGGGATGGTGATGGACGCTTTGTGTGGGAGGAGCAGAGAGTCTGAGGAGAGGAGGACTAAAATAAAAAAGATTTTCATCGTCTGGAAAGTCTCATCTTGGGCCCTTGAACACAATCAAACCTCAGCAGATGGCTTTGTGGTCGTTCACATGCGGTCACTATCACTTCCTCTGGCCTCTTTCGGCGCCTTAATGAGCTCACAGACCTCACGAACAATCTCCTCTGAAAAATGCACTTTTCAGGAAACCATTACTCTGCGTGTATTAGTCTCTGATCGATAAAAAGATGGACATTCTGAGCAGGCAGAAGCAGAAATCAGTGACTGTGCTGCAGAAAGCTGCAGAAAGCTGCAGGGCAGGCTGTGAGTTACTGAGCCTTCAAACCAACCTGAAGGAGAAACGAAAGATAAAGACGACCGAGAGAGTCAGCGGTCAGCTCAGGCTTCACTTTCAGTCCAATAAAGGAGAAAAGCTGACAGATAGTTTGTGGCCAACCAAGCATTTCTTTCCCTCTTCTTTTCCTCCTCCTCCATCCAGACCACTAATAACTGTGTG
Organism: Tautogolabrus adspersus; assembly: GCA_020745685.1. Taxonomy (NCBI): domain Eukaryota; kingdom Metazoa; phylum Chordata; class Actinopteri; order Labriformes; family Labridae; genus Tautogolabrus; species Tautogolabrus adspersus. Next base: position 1,134,865 of record CM036541.1, on the reverse strand, counting down.
TCCTCTCCTCCTCCTCCTCTTTCTCTTCATCCTGTCCTCTTTTCAGAGAGAGGATTGAGGAATTGTGTCTGTGCCATGACCGCACTCTGTCTCTCATTTTGGTCAGCGAGGCCTCTCTGTCTGTTGAAAGTTCACGGTGTAAAACTTGAGTTATGATTTTGGGACAGAAGATCCGAAGCTATGAGGTGTTTTCCAGAAATCTTGTTTATTTATGACGGAAATTCAAATGATCTTAACTTTTTCAGTCATCAGGAGGTCTGCGGTTATTAGAGAAGCCGGTCACACTCATCACTTGACAACGTGCTGAGCGTTACAAGAACACGTACTCGTCTTAATTACCTTTTCTTTCATAAATTATCTCGACAGAAAAACGTTGTCCACATCTGTTTGAGCTCATAAGAGAGTCAGTCTGTTACCAAATCATGTACCAAAACTTCTGACTTCGTCTGTGTGTTGGTACAATATCCCAAAGTATCCCATAATAATCCTTGATCAGTTTTTCTTCTCTGTAACGGTTCTCGTCTCCTCCTTCTTCTCCGTTCACACCTCCGTTTCTCTCTCTTCCTTCCTCCTGTGCATTCAGGTTCAGTTGCATTTAAGGTCGAGGTGCAGCGGAAATGTGTGTGTGTGCGTGCGTGTGTGTGTGTGTGTGTGTGTCTCTGGAGCAGGTTAGTGTGCGTGTGTGTGTGTGTGTCTCTGGAGCAGGTTAGTGTGCGTGTGTGTGTGTGTGTGTGTGTGTGTTAGTGTGCCTCTGGAGCAGGTGTGTGTGTGTGTGTGTGTGTGTGTCTCTGGAGCAGGTTAGTGTGTGTGTGTGTGTGTGTGTGTGTCTATGGAGCAGGTTAGTGTGTGTGTGTGTGTGTTAGTGTTTGTGTGTGTCTATTTGTGTCTCTGGAGCAGGTGTGTGTGTGTGTGTGTGTGTGTGTGTGTGTGTGTGTGTGTGTGTGTGTGTCACTGGAGCAGGTTAGTGTGTGTGTGTGTGTGTGTGTGTGTGTGTGTCTCTGGAGCAGGTTAGTGTG
>CM036541.1:1006349-1128849 GCA_020745685.1 Tautogolabrus adspersus | reverse complement strand
GAGAGGGTAGACTGGCAGACGCCCACAGCTTGGCCTGCTGGGTGAGAGATGAGGGTCAGTGAGGTTGTTTATTAAAGTGTACGTGGGTTTGAAAGTTTTAAAGAGGAGCTTTTTTATTTCCTGCATCGGTGCAGAAACACAAATACATTTCTGACTCCTTGTTTCTTGAATCTCTCCCTGATCACTCTCCAGAGTTTTCAAATAATAAACGCCTGCAGCTTGCACATCAACCAAACTCAAACATTTACATGAATTGTATCTGCAAGCTCAGCAGAATGATTCACACTGACACAGTCCAGGAAATAAAGTTAGGTTTACTGTAAAGATACTGTTATACAGGAGATATGGGACATAAGTGGAGCTTGTTGGTATGGCTGCACATTATGGTGCCAAAACCAAAGTCATCACATTTCACTTTTCAAAACGAGGAAGTTTGTCTTTTTTAGAGGCAGAATCCTCGAGCAGAACCGACTGGACGGGTCAAGATGTACAAAACTTGACAGAACAAAGAAACAGAAAAACAAACCTGTTTAATAAGCTCTTCGTAGACTTCTTGACACATCCATCCCACCTGTTCAGAACCACCTACCTAGAGGAAGCATATATGAGATGAAAAGAATCGGTCCAAGCACTGAACCCTGTGGAACTCCATGACTTGCTTTAGCATGCATGGAGAATTTATTTTTGTGCAACCAGAGTGGCGGTCTATATGGGAGCAATCCCTCGAATAGGAGATGCAAGAGGACAAGAATGTGATTGTCTAGCAGACCGGGACTCTCTGAGAAAGGGGCACCATTAGATAAAAAAACATTTTATAGAGATTGGAAGAGAAAGGGAGGGAGGCTTGTGGGTGTGTGCTGGCACTAGAAGAGGGGAGAAAAATAATAAAATGGAAGATAGATGTGCAGGGAGGTGGAGGAGGAAAGAGGGATGGATGATGTGGAGAGAAGGCTCGAGTTTGTAGTCGTGAGGTCATACTTGGCCGTACAGACGTTAAAAACCCTCCCTGGCACAGATGCTGTTTCCTCCCCTTTGTGGAGGTCAGATTGTGTGATGAGGAACGTCTATGAGCACTAAGTTTACCATCTCTAAAAATCCAGTAGGAAAATAAGGACTCGTCACGCTTTATCGACCTACTGGTTATCTTATGTTGTTGGATAATGTGGCGGTGAAGGCGTCAGGAGAAGTGAGGGCGTTTAAAAGACGAGTAGTCGGCCAGTCATTTACTACATCATGATTAACGGCGTCTACGAGCGTCGGTCTGAATATTTCTTGTCACACAGCTGATGTCTTCACAAAGTTCAAAGGAATAACAAAGTCGCTGTCGCCAAAGATTGATATTAATCTGTGTCTCTTGTGGTGCCTCCGTTCCTGCTCGGACCAGTCTGGACTCTGTCGCTGTCCAAACTCTGTGTCATTACGTTTCAGTGCTAGCTGTGTTGATGGGTAGCTCTCGGGTCTGCTGGCAAGCTGTGGGATGTTGTGGTGGTTTGGAGCTTTCCGGTGGTCAGTCAGTCAGTCAGCAGGTCAGCGTGTCCCGTGTCATGGTCAGGTTAGCAGCATGGCACTCTGTGGACGTCTGTGGCTCGCTCCTAATTGGCAGTTTGTCTTTATGCGGCTTGTTGTTGGCCCAGATGAAGACATGTTAATCTGTTTTCAAGTCCTGGGGAAGTCCTGGCTGAGTGTAATGGTTTTAAATCTCCACAGGCTGCATAAATAACGGACGTAGCTACCATGATGTCACTCTTTGGTCTGAAGCCTGATGTGTGACATTAAAGCCTTCGCCATGCTGGTTTTCTGGAGCCAGTAGTGACCATATTTAGACGAGAGGGTTAAGCTGAAAAGAAGGAAAAGGTTAAAGTTACACAGTCTAAGCTCGTGGCTCATCCTTTAGCAGACCAGTGGGTTTCTATTTTTGTTGGTTTTACTCGGAGTTGATGATTGTTCGGAGTTTGCTCCTGAAAATGTCTACATAATTTCAGGAGGACTGCCCCTGAAAATCTTCCTGAACTGGTTGTTCACACATGCACCTCACAGCTGGAGACTATCCCTGTCAGACAGGAGGGGGGGCGGGGGGTCACCTGAGGTAAGACAGGACGTAAAAAGAACGACGTGGAAGTGTCAGACGAAGCTACAGAGTCCTCTATACGACGCTATAATGAGAATATGTGTCTTTCTATCAATGCTACGTGTAGCTGAACAGAATCACAATCTGAACTAAAGAGTGGAGAAGAACATACTGGAGAACAGGAAACAGAATGCAGCAGGTTCATTAGAGCACGGAGATCGTAGCGTGACGTGCAGACAGTCTATGGTCGTGCAGCAATCACAGGGAATAAATGAGTGTTGGGGCGCCGGTTGTGCGGTCAGATTGTGTGTCCGGGTTACAAACTGTCCTAATGAGGTGTGTAAAGACAGATCATCTAAAGTTTACTCGACTGCGTCTGCAGCGGGCTCACAGTGATTACAGGCCTGTTTCTGACACATCGAGCAGCCCGAGGCTGCGATGCACGGACAAACAGGACGCACACACACACACACGCTGCTCTGCAACACACACACACACATGCATACACACATATGTATTATCTCTCACACACTCATTATCAGTGTTTGTTTGACAGAGAAAGAAGTCGGGGCATTGTTCGCTCAGCAGGATAAACACTCAGAAAAGAGGGACACAAGTACTGAACCCTCCGACCCTTGAGAGCCTCCAGCAGGCGCCAAACAGACGCACAAAGTTACGACACATACACACCAGGGCTGCAGGACTTCAGAGTTTAGAAGTTTACTTCCAGTCGTTCGTGGAGCAAGAAGCTAAACGTTTAAGATGCTCTTTGTTTTTTGCAGTGGATGTGAAAATGTTTCAAGACGTTTCAGGAACATTGATGCTGTTGAGCAATGCAACAATAACGCTGACGGGCGCTGATGTTCTGCTTCAGAGTGCTGCAGGGACAGATGAGTCTCCACTCTTGATTTCCATTGTTAGAATCAGAAGTAATCTGCACTTTTACCACCTTCAAGAACCCATCCGTCATTTTAATAAGAATAACAATGATGGTGTCCTTTATCATTTCGGAAAGTCCTTCCTGCTCCTTAAACGTGGGGGTGAAGCTTCACGGTCATATTCAAACATTCAGGGTCTCGCTCTGAGCTGGACGGATGTGAGCTAACACAGGAGCTTGATCCCAGGTCTCCCTCTCAAAGAGCGGCTTTCTTACAACACAATGTTTCAGCCTCTTTCTTTTTAGGCATCAGCAACATTAGGTCAGAGGAAGTGGTCATAACCCGGTGGCCTGCCTCTGACCGGCGTCCGGTGTTATCGAGTGTTTAAACGTTGAGATGGATGTGAAGAGAGAGAGGAGCGTGGCGAGGTGTCAAGGCCCCTCACCTCGGCTCTGACCCTCTTACTCGCCCTCCGACCCCTCACCACTCCTCCTCGCCCCGACCCTCGTGAAGCTGTGACCTCAGAGCAGCATGTCGCTGAACGTCCGCTGGGCCTGGCGGGTCTGGATCTCCTCAAAAAGAAGAGGAGGAGGAGGAGGGAGTGAAAGCTGTTTATGTGAGGAGCGGATGTTTGGAGTCAGAGAGAGCGATGAGGCCTCTGCTCTGCGTTACTGCCGAGGTTAATAAACCGTCTTCAAACATCTGTGAGATGTTCACCAGAGGACAGAGAGGCTTCACACTGTCACATCCAAGCACGTCAAAGGGCTCTTTAATACCACGCGTTTAAAACCATACGAGCTCTTTTATTTTAGTGATCCATCGCTGGAAAAACTCAAATCTTAACAAGTTTATGAGCTCTAAAAATATCTCATTACACATCCTCCCGATAAGGAGAAGTGATCCACTTCCTCCCATCAGGACGCGTTCGTCATGATCCTGTGGAGGTTACATAATGTGTTTTAAACCCAGTCTGTAATCCGACTGTACGTTCTGCTGATTTTCATCATTTAAAGTTTGTATCGAGCGTTTCTCACTTCTCTGACTCAGCAGTTTTCAGACCGTGGTGAGGGAATAACTGAGTGAGGAAATGAAGCTAATAAATAAAACATGGATCCACAGTGAGGTTTGAAAGTAAGAAAATGTTAGAATATGATGATAACTTGATGGGGGGGGAGCTGTGGGGGCTCAGGGACTTCTGTTTGTACCCACCTCTCTTCTTTCCTCGGGCTTGTTTTTTAAGTTGGAGTCGCTGCACGCTCGATGTGTTAGTGATACCTTAACAGTTAAAACTCACTTATATGGCAGGATGTCAAACTGAAGGACTTCAAATCGTCCCCACAGAAGATCCTGTGTGACCCGTATTCATTCATTCAGTCGATGAGCTGCTCCTCTTTCTGCACAGAGCGAGCTGTACGCTTAACAGACTGAGGCGCTAAATGACCGTGCAGCGTTCTAGACTCACACAGACCCGTCTGATACACTGAGTGATGCAGTCATGTGACAGTACCATGCTCTTCTTCTGATGTGAGGAGTGTCAAAGGTCTTATTAAAGGTCACATAATATTCAAAATAATCTTCACCATGTTTCTCTAACACTAATATGTGTCTCTAGTCTGTCTACAAACCCCCCAATGATGAGAAAAGTCCATCCTCTCCGTCTTTTGCCTGCTCCACTTTTCAGAAAATGTGTGCTCAAACAGGCCGTTTGGAGATTTTCCCTTCATGACATCACAAAGGGCAGTAACCCCTCCCCCAGGTGGATGACACTCCCACAGCTAGGTGTTTGTTCTGCCCTCTGAGTCTGCCTTCTCACCGTAAACAATAGGGCATGGAGCGAGAAAGCCCGAGCCACCCAAGTCCTTCCAGAGAGGGGCGTGGTCAGACACAGCTCATTTACATTTAAAGCTACAGACACAGAAACAGCCTGTTCTGAGCAGGGCTGAAATAGAGGGGTTTATAGGCATGATCAAATACAGGATCAGAGTGGATTTAGAACAAGACACTTCACACACATGTTTAGAGGAGCTCTGAGACTTATTTACACTGAAGAGGAGGAGAATATGTGACCTTTGGAATAAACAGCATTGTGACTTGAATCTCTGAAAAGAAGTCGAGTTGAAATGTAGACGCTTATAGATAACTGATAAACTCCTTCTTAAAGGTCACAAAGGTCACGCACCAAACCCACGCCTTCGCCGCTTTGCACCCTCCAGTCAGACGGAAGGGTCTGCGACCAGCGCCGATAAGGGCTGCAGGACCAGATGCCTGATGCCCTGCTGGATTACTCAACCCCCCCCCCCCTCCCCTACCGTGTTGCCAGTCGTGTGTTTTTCATGTTGTAACGTGGACTGTTTATGTGCTTATGTGCTGAGGAGTTTTTTTATGTTCCCACACTGTGCTCTACAGGAGCATAGTTTGGGGGTTGCTTTTTCCCTCCTACCCTTCCTCATGTTATGCTGTATTTTTCCAATTGCTCCGTCTCCTGTCCTGTTCACCCCCTGTTACATTGTATGTATGTCTGTATATGTATGGAGAGGAGATGGCATAATTTCACTGGTCTTTGACTATGTGACAAATAAAGCATTATCAATATTCAATAAGTCCGTGCTCAGGTCACAAAGTGTGGACACCTCCTTGGAGAAGAGGAGCTCAGGGTGCAGCTCAGAGTTTCAGTGAGGAAATAAAGAATTTAAACGTTGTGGTTAAAGTGACGGATGGCAGAAATGTTTCGGGTCAGGAGTCCTGGACTCTGACCGCAGCACAACGATCATCAGTGTTTGTTACGATCGCTTTAAGTTTGTTTGAGGGAACTAAGGGATGAAAAGTTTGACCAGATGAACAAAAGAAAATATTTGCTTCTGGTCTCGTTGATCCTCCCTGCTGTGCTCTCTTTACGTGTCCTCTTGGCGCTGGCGGTGGGCAGCCTGGCACGGCCTCTCTCTCCTGGAGGCCGCGGGTTTAGTGGTCATTGTTTATTTTACACTATTTTCCATCCAGATCTCCAGAGGGTCATTCTTAGCCGCTGAACATGCACACGTTTAAGATTAACAACGTTTTTCAGTTTGCTAATGGGAGCTGGCAGAGTCCGACTCAGGAGCTGAAGAAATGCTGAGTGTGGTGAGCCAGCGTGGAGCGAGGCCGCGTAAACAAGGCCCACTAACGAGCGTGCTCCACCGTGGCACCGCCGTGACTCCAGGTTCAGAGCATTAAAACACTTCTGCTCCTCCAACAGCTTCTGGGAATAATGATGCGTCAGTGCCAAGTCACTCCGAGGTCACACCGTAAGAACGAGGGAAAATAAGGACAATGTTGAACTTTGGCTCATGTGTGCTCTGCTTTTTATTATCCCCCCGCGTCTGTGTGTGTGTGTGTGCCTGCCTGTGTGTGTCTGCGTGTGTGTGTCTTTGTGTGTCTGCGTGTGTGTGTGTGTGTGTGTGCAGGAGACTCTCGGCTGCTGAAGGACATCGGCCTCGTTCTGGTTCTCTACAGACGGACTGTCATGCCGTACGGAGTGTACGCCCGTAAGCGTAAAGGCTCGAGCGACGAGGCGGAGGTGCAGCAGTACGCCGGGCTGGTGGGTCAGGACTGTGCTGAGAGGATCCTGCTGTACCGAGCCTGAACACACACACATACACCGTGTCACACCTCTGCACCTTTTTTTTTATCTACGTGAACACACCTGCACACCTCTCTGCTGTGTGTCTGTGTCTGTGAATTGCTTCCTGCTGCCTCTCTGTAGTTTCAACGAAGGAGCCGATCGCCGTCTGCTGAGTGTTTGTATCCATTCATCAGCTGTCTTATATTCGCTGTCAGTTTATCCTGATCATCAACCTTCATCTCTTACCTGTGCATTATTTCATTGGATTTGACTCCCGCAGGGTGAGGTCATCAAAATGTCAGACTTTTTCATACTTCGATATTTGATATAACACGAAGCCATCTGATTACCTTTTTCTCTCCTCCCTCAGCAGAGCTCGTTAGCTTGTTGTTCAAAGTGGAGATAAGTTTGTCCACCTTCAAAATAAAAGCATCACACTTCAGTTTGTCCTCCTTCAAAATAAAAGCACCACACTTCAGTTTGTCCACCTTCAAAATAAAAGCATCACACTTCAGTTTGTCCTCCTTCAAAATAAAAGCACCAGACTTCAGTTTGTCCACCTTCAAAATAAAAGCATTACACTTCAGTTTGTCCTTCAAAATGACAGCACCACACTTCAGGTTGAACACCTTCAAAATAAAAGCACCATATGCTATAATGTTTGCAAGGGGAAACTGAAACTCATAGCAGAAAAGTAAATATTTAACGGATGCAGTGTGGACAGCGAGCGTCCTGTGCGTCGTGATATCTAATGCTCATGTGCTGTAAGGACACGGTGTTGGACAGTGTGCAAGAGTTTTCCTGCTATTTTTGAGAACTGAAAACAAGAAATTACCTGAATATTGGGTTTCTAGGGGCTTTATGGTGCTGCAGTGGTTAGTGATGTTGCCTCACAGCGAGGAGGTTCCTGGTTTGAATCCCCGTCTGACAGGAGCCTCTCTGTGTGGAGTTTACATGTTCTCCCCGTGCATGCGTGGGTTCTCTACGGGTACTCCGGCTTCCTCCCACAGTCCAAAGACATGCTCGTTAGGTTAACTGGTCACTCTAAATTGTCCGTGTGTGACTGGTTGTCTGTCTCTATGTCAGCCCTGTGATTGGCTGGCGACCAGTCAAGAGTGTAACCCCGCCTCTTGTCCAATGACAGTTGGGATTGGCTCCAACCCCCTGCAACCCTGAACGGGAAAAGCGGTTTAGATTATGGATGGATGGATTGAAGTCTAGCACGTCTTATTTCGTTACCGTGGTGTCAAACAGATATGGTTATTGTTTGATTTTTACGAGAATCATATCGAAGTTTAAAACTGATGTCATGACGACCCTCCCACAGGGACCAGTCCCTTTAATCCACTTTGATCATATTAAAGCTTGAATGCTGCAGAAATGGTGCTGTTAAATAAACCTCCAGCTGCTTACAGGCTTCAGCTCTCCTCTGAACCCTCAAAGCTTCAGACTAAAGTCAGAATATTCACTCATCATTTAGAAGTCATGTTCACTCGTCTGTTTCAGCTGCCCACTCGCTGCACCTCCACACTGTAAAGGGTTAATGTGAAGCTCAGAGCGTGCTGTCTTTCTGTTCCTGTCTGATGTATTTATGGCTTTATTTGCGTTTCTTTTAATATCGATACTGTTCTTATGGGTTGAACCAAATAAAGGGTTGTGTATTCCCTGGTTGGACTTCATGGCTCGTCTTTGAATTTTCACTTCACATCAAACTGAATCGTCTCGTAGATGGATTTAGGGAACAAGTCTGGCACACACTGCACATTCTTACACATACAGTAGTAAGATCTTGTCACACACCCACACACACAGATTAGAGCTCGAGTCGGGCCAGGCAACAGGTGTCAGATATACGAGCAGGCGACTCGCCCCCAAACAGAGGGTCTACAGCAGACCAGTTCTCAGCTGAGCGGGTGTCAGCAGGCAGACCGCAGCTCCTAAAGCATGAATTTATTGATTCTTTGAAGTAAATAATCTTTGGGGGGTCATTGCGGCAATCACAGAGAATTTATTGTACTTTTATTGAAAGCTTTTATGGTCATTGTATAAAAGGAAACTACGCAATTAAGAGCGACACTCCTGGTTGGTGGATAGAAAGTAAAAGTTCACACTTTCATACTGTTTTACAAACATTTACACAGAGAAGCACACTCCATTCATCAGTAAAAAAACAACAACCACAGTCCAGTTAATAAAAGTGTAATGAGTTTTAACAAGCTTCAGGTGATATCTGCAAAATGTGAAGAGGAACAAGTTTCACTCACAACAATCAATATTCAGCCTTTCAGCCCTCGATATACAAAATGTTTAAATCAGCTTTGTAAATGATTCTCAAGAAGCAACTACCAGGCTAATCTATAAATCTAAGGCTGAAGAAACAAACAGCTGCAGTTCCTCCAGTGTCCACTAGAGTCTGTCTCCTGCAGTGAGTCAGTCCTCATAGAGCCCCATGTTAAAATGTCCAACTTTACAGCTGCAGTTCCTCCAGTGTCCACTAGAGTCTGTCTCCTGCAGTGAGTCAGTCCCCATAGAGCTCCATGTTAAAATGTCCAACTTTACAGCTGCAGTTCCTCCAGTGTCCACTAGAGTCTGTCTCCTGCAGTGAGTCAGTCCCCATAGAGCCCCATGTTAAAATGTCCAACTTTACAGCTGCAGTTCCTCCAGTGTCCACTAGAGTCTGTCTCCTGCAGTGAGTCAGTCCTCATAGAGCCCCATGTTAAAATGTCCAACTTTACAGCTGCAGTTCCTCCAGTGTCCACTAGAGTCTGTCTCCTGCATTGAGTCAGTCCTCATAGAGCCCCATGTTAAAATGTCCAACTTTACAGCTGCAGTTCCTCCAGTGTCCACTAGAGTCTGTCTCCTGCAGTGAGTCAGTCCTCATAGAGCTCCATGTTAAAATGTCCAACTTTACAGCTGCAGTTCCTCCAGTGTCCACTAGAGTCTGTCTCCTGCAGTGAGTCAGTCCCCATAGAGCCCCATGTTAAAATGTCCAACTTTACAGCTGCAGTTCCTCCAGTGTCCACTAGAGTCTGTCTCCTGCAGTGAGTCAGTCCTCATAGAGCTCCATGTTAAAATGTCCAACTTTACAGCTGCAGTTCCTCCAGTGTCCACTAGAGTCTGTCTCCTGCAGTGAGTCAGTCCTCATAGAGCCCCATGTTAAAATGTCCAACTTTACAGCTGCAGTTCCTCCAGTGTCCACTAGAGTCTGTCTCCTGCAGTGAGTCAGTCCTCATAGAGCTCCATGTTAAAATGTCCAACTTTACAGCTGCAGTTCCTCCAGTGTCCACTAGAGTCTGTCTCCTGCAGTGAGTCAGTCCCCATAGAGCCCCATGTTAAAATGTCCAACTTTACAGCTGCAGTTCCTCCAGTGTCCACTAGAGTCTGTCTCCTGCAGTGAGTCAGTCCCCATAGAGCCCCATGTTAAAATAAACATGTTTACAGTCTGGTATAAAAACAGTTTGGGTCTCTAGAGCTCATTTCTCTCTTCAACTGTACGGGCTGAATGTTTATACAACTCACCTGTTTACATTATATTAAGGCTTAAAGGTACAGTATGTAGAATTTCATGCTAATGTTTACATTAAAATATCTAACTTCAATTAAAAATGGACTAAACCCATGTTATATATATTTTTTAGTTGAGTTCTTACATCACCTCAAATATTTCCAAAAGTTATCAAAGCCAGAGAAATCCGTAATTTTACATTTGTAACGGACCGTGTCTTGTTGGCGACCGCCATGATGAGCCGCTATGACAGACACGAAATGTTGATCGTTGTCAAGGAAACACCGGATGTTACGTCAAAGACCGCTGCATAAGCTAGCGCTAGCTGCTCCTGAAAGCTGCCGTTCTGTCGCTGTATGTGCTGCTGTGATAAATAACGTCATGTAGATTAGACTTGGATACATCGTCAGTACACATATTGTCTTTCTCAGGTCGGTTTCACCCGCTGGTATTGATTCAACACAGAGTTCGTTCGTTTTCTCCCATAATACCCTGCGAATCTCAACGTCATATTTTGTTATTGTTTTGATTGTGAGAGCCCCCTAGCGGCGGATTTTACATACTGTACGTTTAAAGGGATGTAGAATTAGGGGGCGTGGCCTCTTTGAGTGACAGGTGGGAGCTGCTAGGTGTCTCCTCAGTTAATTAAGTCCCTGACCTTTAACCTCTGGGCCGTGTTTGTGCTGTTGGAGCCTTTTGGTGATCAGTTCATGTAAATATCAGACTAATAATCTGTCTCTCTGTGAGCTTTTCGGGGGCGGCAGTAGCTCAGTCCGTAGGGACTTGGGTTGGGAACCGGAGGGTCGCCGGTTCAATTCCCGATGCGGACCAAAATATGGAAGTTGGTCTGGTAGCTGGAGAGGTGCCAGACCACTTCTCGAGCACTGCCGAGGTGCCCTTGAGCAAGGCACCGAACCCCCACCAGCTCAGGGGGCGCCTCCCAAGGGGCTGCCACCGCACTCTGACATCTCTCCATTAATGCATGTCCACAGGTCTCGTTGTGCATGTGTGTGATTCAGGCCTGTGTGTGTGTGAGAAGCATGTCTAAAAATAACAGAGTGCGAACCACAATTTCCCCGTAGGGGATTAATAAAGTATATAAAATTAAATTAAAAAAAAAAAAAAAAAAAAAATTATTGGACTAACAGACCGTCCAACAAGTCTGAGCTCCACTTTTTACAACCAGTCACATCAGAACTTTATTTCATTTACATGTTAGCAACAATTAGCAGTTAACTGAGTCTGTGAGAGCATACATAGCTCGTTAGCTCGTCTGTCTTATACCCAGGGTGGTGAGTATCCATTTTTGCTGGACGCCCACCTATCGGCACACGATCATGAAACCACAGAATGTTCAGTGTCAGCCTGACCCTGGACCTGTCTTGTATTTGTGCAGCAGCTTGGCTCTGCAGTGCGGTCTGACCTGCTGCACAGCACTCCCGTCTGCACCTGAGAGCGTCGCTCTCTCTTCCACGTTAAAACTCAGCCTGGTTCTAAAGCAGCCTGCTTCCTCTGAAACCAGGACGCACTGACGGGATAATTCTCCAAGAAGGGAACACTGACGCTGGCGGACGGCCATGTTGGATCCAATGTTTCTCTCCCACATTAGGTATGCTTTCCCTTAGACTCACACACACACACACACACACACACTCCTGGCAGTGTCAGGAGCAGTTAGTCTTGGTGTCCACACATGAGGACATGTGCCAGGCCTGTGGTGGACCTCTTTCTGTCTAAACAAGCAGCCTGAGCCACTCGGCTGGTTTATAATGAGTCCTTAATGCCACAGAAGGCAGCATGGGCAGAGTTTAGTCTTGACTCACGTACATTATAAAGTCACTGCACATAACTCTTATTTAGTATGAGGTCTGTTCTGACCATTTACTGCTGCAGACACCGTTCAGCCAGAGGTCAGGACTCAGACTGAAGGTTTTATCTTCATGTCAGACCTGAGACACAGACTGGCGTTAAATCCTCTCTGTGGGTTATTTCAGTCTGGGTCGGTGCCAGGTGGGAGGAGTCAGTCTTACTGGAAAATAAAGAGTCTGCCAAACAGTATGAGCCTGTAGAGAGATAACGGAGAGCGGGGTGAGGCACAATATGTGATGTTCTCACTTGCACTGAGAGGTGCATCATGTAGATGAAATCAAATATCTTACTTCTTTTTTGCTAGTGAGGCGTTATGTAGGAGTGTCGGGAAATGGAACAGAAGTTTCTGCTTACAAGTTTGAAATCTGTGTGAGTGTGAGGAGCGAAACATTTACACATTTAGTTTCATAGGACTTTGAATTTGAGCGTTGAACTCGGCTAAAGAGTCGGCTGAGCCTTAAACACAAAAGTCAGTAAACTTTATATAAAAAGCTCTTTACACATCAATGTGTCCTCCTCTTCATCCCTCCTCCTCCTCACCTGCTGCTCTCTGCTTTAGCTGCTCCTCAGGTATGTTTTATGTTCTTGAGAAAAAAGCAGCGGACACACCGAGGACGAGGACTTGTCATCATCCTGAAACTGTGAGAAAAGGAAAAACAAGTCTGAAATGAGGAAAACCAGACGGCATGCTTGATGTTATTTTCCTTTTCCAGCTCAAATTTATATGTCGGAGAAATCTGGAATAACATCCCTCAGCTGTTTACGTAAACGTCTCATGTTTTTAAACTCCGGCGGTGAGCAGGGCGGGAGGAAAATGATCTCTCATTTGATCAGGTTTGAAGTTAATTTTCTCTAACAGTAGGAACATAAATGATGCCAGAGGATGGAGGTGACGCTTCACCCACCAACATCCACTGACCACATCGAGCTGTCGGGGTTTCCCTGTAGCCTCTGAAGGGGCTGTTACATGATGTTGACTTCCTGTTTGTGAATGTGAAACTCAGTGGGCAGAAACGTGTTTGATCGTCTCCGAGCTGATCTCTTCACACACACAGTTTCATCACCACCGTGTAAACACAGCCTCTGACCACACATTGTGTGTGTGTGTGTGTGTGTGTGTGTGTGTGTGTGTGTGTGTCTGTGTGTGTGCGTGTGTGTGTGTGTCTGTGTGTGTGCGTGTGTGTGTCTGTGTGTGTGTGTGTATGTGTGTTTGTGTGTGTGTCTGTGTCTGTGTGTGTGTGTATGTGTGTGTATGTGTGGGCTGCATGTTTACGTTGGCTCCTCATCAGGACAGTGTGTATGTACATGTTTGTTTTTTTGATGCCGACTCCTGTCTCCACTGTTGCATGTTTGTGTGTGTGTCTGTGTGTGTGTTATATAGGAACATGGATGTGTGTTATGGTCGCATGTTTGTACTGTCCCCCCCCCCCCCGTCGCGTCCCTGGACCAGCGGAAGCTCCCAGGCCAGAGGAAGTGTCGGGCCCCTTTGTGAACGCGCCCCCGTAGGATTAAGCGTATCGCACCCTAAATGCAGAGCCTTTCTCTGGGGGATTATCTGAGGGACCGGGGGGGTGAGGGTGAGTCAGGGGGGTGGTCCCACTGGGGTCCTGTCACACCATCACCAGCAGACCCCCCCCTCGCTACGAACCAGGACATGAGGGGAGGCTCTGTGCCCCCACAGACAATGCTAAAGTGATTAGCCTGAGTTATTAAGGAGGCAGAGACGTGACGCTTCGGCCTGCCGTGAGGAGCAGGCGAGGGAAGTCGTCATCTCTGTGCTGAAGTTTTTATTTTTCTGCTTCTTTTGACTTTAATTTGAACACAAATACCCGGACTTATTTTAGATTGAGCCCCTTTAAAGAGGACATATTTTCTACCTTCTCCACCTTTTCAAACAGTCCCCTGTGGTCTAAATGAAACATCTGTGCTGCGCTTTGGTCAAACTATAGCATGAATCAAGCACCAGAGGAGGTTTGTGACCCTGTAGAAACCAGCTCTGTCAGAATGGTCCGTTTTGGTGTGTGTGTCTCTTTAAATGCAATGACCCCCCCCTGAGTTTTCCCCGTAGACATCACTCCTCTGTAGAGAGAATAAGAATGGCAGACCTGCGCAAAAGTTTTCTCTAGGCTGGAGGTGGAGTCCATGGGTGGAGATACCAGGGGTGGGTATTTTTTTTACCAGAATCCCACTGTGACATCACAAGGAGAGCACATTTGAAACAGAGCATTTTTCTGACTTCTGCAGACCACAAACAAAGGACTGGATGGGTTTATTTCACATTGTGTGGGTCGACACTCAGGTTACACACATATATGTTTATTAAACACTGAAGAAGTGGATTTTTCATCATATGTCCCCTTTAAAAGCAGAATAATCGACAGCAAAATAAAGTACTCAGAACTCCATCAAAGCTCCACCTCTCTCAGAAACTTCTTTCAAATCATTGCTACAGATTAGTTCTTCTTCATAAACTGATCAGTGATGTATTATGTGCTTCATCCGTCACTAACGACCATCAGAAGGAGCTTCAGGAACGACACGGTGAATGTTTGAAATCCAGTTAATGTCTTTTAAACATGCCGTCAATCTTCAAATAAAAGCCCCTCCTTATGTAAGGCCCAGTCCCTGGTACTAGCCTGCCGTTGCTGCTCATTTTGACGGACAAAGACGGCTTCCAGTGAAACGCCACTGTGCATTCTCTGTTCAAATAGTTCGCAGATCAGAGACGGGTAGAAGCATTGGTGAACATCTGAAACGTCAAAGTCTTTCGCGTCTTTGCTGTGCACCAGTTTGAACATAAAGGCCCGGTCACTCTCCAGACGGGTGTGAATAAAAGTCTGGGCGATTAATAGAAGTCATTTTTCTCACTTTTACTTTTATAAAAACTTTCTTTAGTTGATCATATTTCTTTGCTTTTTCGAGGACGTGAATAGGAAGAGATTTGTTTTCAATGGTCTCTAAAATGATCCGTTTAGTTTGTTAGAATGATGTTTGTGTCTCATTCACATATAAATATACATGATGTGATGTTTAGTTCCAATAACAGTGTTCACATGTACATGCTTTATGCAACGTTTATTTTGTATGCACCTGAAGAAATGTATACATCATCTTTTATTTTATTATCCATGACGTAACTTCCTGTCGTGATGCGTTATGTTTGCGACCTTACTTTACGTTAAGATGTGAGAGCGGGAGATCGTGGTAAAGATGATGTTCCAGCTGCTGTGATGAGAGCTATAAATAAACTTGACAAGATAACATACAAAGAGTGAGTCTTGGTAACATGGCTGACGAAGCAGCCAACCCACCAGCGTCCTTACTCCTGTAGGATGTCAAGTGGTGTCTTTGCGGCTGTGAGACTTCATTAAAACTCATCATAATCAATTATTATTTGAAGGTAAAGGTGACTCAGGGTGCACGTGCATGTGAATGAGCCCCCTGGTCTTTAAATACTGCTGAGTAGGCATGAAAACATCTGCAGGGAGATAAATGTTACTTATAGAAACCTCTGTGTTAGAGCCTCAGTCCTCTCTCTCTGTGTCAGTGAAATACTAATGTGTCAGTGTGAATGGAGTGAAGCTTTCATGGGGGGGCGGTCGGCCCACCTCTCAATATGTTCACTCTCTCTCTCTTCTGTAGAATCTAAATCTCGTGTCGCCTGCAGCTTCTTCGCCCTCGGTCTCTTTAACTCCTCAGTGGAAACTTCCCTCTCTCTCCCTGTCCCCTCCCTCTCCTCTGTTTTCTGATGGATGTGTGGAATATATTTTCCAGAAGTTATACGAGCAGGTAGAGGTGAGAATCACGACCAACACCTCCTCCCCCCTCCTGAACCTCCCTCCCTCCCGTTCTGAAAGTAGAGCAGCCAATATTTGCAGAGCTCTAAATCTTCGCCTGTTGAATGCGGCTGTTGTTGTGCTGCTGTTAGGGGTTGGGTTGGGGAGGGGGGGGTTTGCTTGGCATCGTCACGGCAACCTGCTGAGTCTGAGGGGGGAGCTGGCCTGTGGCGGAGAACAGAAAAATGTCTGTATAATGACGATTATAAGAAACGCAGATATTTATGGTCTACACGAGCTTCGACTGAATCCTTCTGACGCTGTTTTTCCTCAACGTGACGTTTATGATGTTTTTCTTGCTGGAGGTGTAACAGGAGGTTCCAGCAGTCATAATACAGGTGCCCATTCCTGAATAAATACATGCAATCTATTTCTCTTTTTTTATTTGTCTTTCTTTATGTCTCTGTCGGCCATGGCCGAAGACATTATGGCATAAAATTGTAAATACACGTTTATCTTGAAGTGGTCACTGATTATTAAATTTTGTTTTTGTTTGTTTTGTGGTTTTAAAGGAGAGTCGGGCGGGAACGGACCAAAATGAAAACACTGGTGAGGACAATGAGGGCAATCAAAATGGAGGGAAAACCGACATATGGGAGGAAGCAAGACAAGAAACACTTGGGACCAGGACTACAAAATAAGACACAAAAGACAAGACGATTTGAAAACTCAAAAGAGACAAATGAGAAAAACACTAAACGGATCATGAAATGAAACCTCACCATATCTGTGAAGGGGTGAATGTAAGTGTAAGATGGAGGGGAGATCTCTTAACCCAAGGATTGGGTTTGGGTCTTCCTGCAGTTCTTTGTCTAATGTTAATGAGCAGGGGGCAGGGTCCCTGCAGAGACAGTTGCGCCTCCTCTTTCTTGGCCTGCTCGTCTTTTCTGACTGCCAATTTATGTCTTACGATATCTAGTCTCACCTGTCTCTGTTCAAACTTTTCTTTTTCGTCAGCTCGTCTATGCAGCTGCTTCACTTCTATTTCAACTTGTTGATGTGCTGTTATTAAATCCTCAGAATCTGACTTGTGTTTCTCCCTGTCTTTGTACACTTTTTTCTGAGCGATATCCTCAAGTCTCTCTTTGTTTAACTCTGCTCTTTTCATCATGGCCTGATGTTTTAGCAGAGCACGACGTTTCTCTCCCTCGTCTTCATCAAACTGGATCTCTTGATGCCGGATTTTCTCCTTAATTTTCTCAATGTCTTTCTGATTCCGTTCCTCCTCTTCTGCAGACATCCAATTGGAAAAGTCCTGTATAGCACGCTTAGCATCTGCCAACGCCGCCTCCGCTATGGCTATTTCTTGTTGTCTCTTCTCTTTGGGAAACTTGCACATTTCGGTAACTCCTGCTTGCATAGTGGATTGTTTGTGATTCTTTCGTTGAGTGAGTTACCTTTAACTAACTATCCAGTCCCTGAATCTAAATAAAGTGACCTGAGTCTCTTTCCTAAATGTAAAATAAGGCCGTTTCTCAATATGCGTTCTTGTCTGTTCTTGTGTTCTTGCGTACCCGTGAAACGTCATCTTTAGCGGTCGAGTTACTGTCCCAATACACAAGATCGCATTTTGCCAAGAACGGTTAAAATTCCCGGAAGTGTTCTTGACACGCCCATTTTATCAGGGATGCATCCGTTGCTGACTTGTGTGAACTTCTCAGCACAGATATCCCAGCATTCATTTCGGCATCCAAGCCGAGATCCGGGATCAGAGGAGCAGGCAAGAACGGTAAGAGATTAATGTTTTTCATCAATTATTTCAACACTAAATTCAATTCTAAGAATATTTAAGACGGGAAATCAATGCTTTAGAATCTGAAAATTAACAGTTTTACGAAAGTAAACGTCGATTCGGAAATTTGCTCCGACGTTTTCGGAGTTCAGAGGCTCCATAAGATACAGCGGGGACAGCTAGCGAGCAAGGCCGTCATTCACGTCTCCTCTGGCCGCACAGTCACACAGACACCTGCGGTCAGAGGATCCACTGCAGCACGTAAAGGAGGAGAGAAGCTCCGACCACAAGTGTTTGATATTTCAATTAAAAGTTGTGTTCCTCTGTTACTGAGTCATTACATTACGGTTATTATTTGCATTACTTATTAAATGTATCGACAAATCAATTGTATGCTCCGGCATTTTCGAGGTTAGAGTCTCTAGCACGGGTAACTGCTATTCTCATCTCCCAACTGTCACACAGACCAACTACAGAGAAGCTATGGCTGAGGAAAGTCAGATCCACAATTGTAAGATATTGTTATTCATTTCCCCAACCCCTATTGTTTGTTTTGACATACTCGACAATCTCTCGACAGTCTTAATGTTTCACTCGTAAAACAGGGACATCGGATGAAATACGAGCCCTAATAGACTGGCGTGCCGGAAACGACAGCCTTTTTACGGGCAGGAGGAATTCCTCCCGGAATGCATGGGAGAGAGTATATTTTATTCTATTTGGATGCCAGGGGTTCATTTTGTGTGTATCTATCTAGATTGAAATGATGTTAACCTTTATAACTTTTGGTGAATTATCAAAGAAGTACATAGTTATACTAACACTTCTGGCGTTTATGCCCCTGAATCGTCAGGTTGCTACTGTTTTTGTGTTTTGTATTTTTTTATCTATTGTTCTTGTC
Organism: Tautogolabrus adspersus; assembly: GCA_020745685.1. Lineage (NCBI taxonomy): Eukaryota > Metazoa > Chordata > Actinopteri > Labriformes > Labridae > Tautogolabrus > Tautogolabrus adspersus. The sequence goes on along the minus strand of CM036541.1, from coordinate 1,110,462 downwards.
TAGTGTGTTTGTCAACAACTCCGGCTGTTACAGCCAAACAGGCCATGAAAAAGTGGAATAACCTTAAGGAGAAGTACAAGGTGACCTACCAATGTGCCTGTAGTTTAGTTACTTTGAAACCCTTTACTCTGTAACAAATTGAGCAATATTTTTCATATGGTGCTCTCACTAATAAGTATTTTTTTTAGGAGCTTAGGGATCCACCTACAGGGAAAGGGGTGGAGGCGGGTGGGGTGACTGCTGCCACCTGGCAGTGGTATGGCCCATAGACTGTAAATAATACTGGACGAACCCTGAGTGACGTATCCCGTCTGTGACGGAGGCTTAAAAAGAGTCCAATCGACGGGCGCTTCCATATTGGATTTGTTGTCTCAACCTAACTTGGATGAAAGCGGGATCAACCTAACGACAGCGTTAAGGCGGGACTAAAGTCCGCCGATGCTCGACCAGCTCGACGCTAGCTAGCCGTCCACTTCACAACAATGCTAACGTCTCCTTTACATCACCCCCCACGGCTCTCCTGCTCCCACTCGTCCAGAGATAACTCTATAAACAGTAAGTTAACATTCAACTTTTCTACAACACAGTTACAACGAATTATCGTCATCCCAAATATATCATTTAAGTATTAAAACTACACTTTTTTTAAATATATAATTATGGTCATTAGTTATTTGTCACAGCAGTTAGTAGACCGGGTTAGCAGAGCAATACATTAGCATCGCTTTAACATACAATTTAAGAACCACTTTGAGGCTGATCTTTACAAATACATTCTCCTATTGTGTTACAAATCATTGCTTGGGTGTAATTACATATTAAAGGATAAGAAGTCCGTTTTAAAACGATGAAAGAGCTTTGTTGTTGTTGTTGTTAAACTACTGTTAGACCATAGACTGTAAATAAATGAGAGACATCCAGAAGAAATCAATATTACAATGCATACAGTTCATGGTTGTTACTGTTCTGACAAAAAGAGGAATGTCTGTGACTTATATTTACTGATAGCTATGTGGGTGAACATGACACTTGAAAAAGAAATGTTTTATATTTATCATAAGATATTTATTTTCTATAGAGCCCTGAAGTCCTGGAGTCTGTGGCCAGTGATGACGAAGGGTCAGCTGCACACACCAAAAACTGTAGGTATTAGAAATGTATCTCAAGTCTGGCATCTATTATTATGAGTTGTGCCTACCTTGTTCAATATTATCCCTGCAGATGTGGCTAATAACAAAACACACCCTGAGCTGTCACGTGTAGTGAACTGTACATGTTGCCTTATCTGAGGCATTCATTGAACATTTTTGTTTTTCTTCTATAGACAGTGTGGATTATTGGTGACAGCTATGTCCGTCCATGTGCCCAGAGAGCTGCAGAGACAGAAGAAGAAACCTAGGCCTCAACAACATCTGCATTTGTTGGTTCGGTTGGGGTGGACTTTGGTTGAAAGGCCTGCTTCCCTTCTTCAACAACTCACTGCGAGGCAGGTCTCCCCCGGATGGCCTGAGAGATGTAACCCACTTGTTCCTGCATCGATGGCGGTCTCCATGTTGGAAGTGCTCTCACCATAACTTTCAGCCAACCTAACGACAGGCTGAAAGCTGGAGCTGAGGCGGTTTAAGCCTCCTGACAAACCGTTACACCGAGCCCCTTATTGTGAATAACAATTATCCTTCATCAAATGGTTTTTTGTACCGAGCCGTAAACATGTTAACTTCTGGTGTAAAAACAGGCTTTCTTGAATGTGGTTTTTCAGATTAAATAAATATTTAAATGCACTCCTTTGTTTCTACTTCTGAGTTTACATTTTAGATTTGAAATGACTAAAATGTGCATTAATGCTCAACTCAATAGCTAAGTTTTTACTTTTACACAACTTTTGACCAAATACTAATGCAGTTCATTTCTGAAAATGGGATGGAACAGAGTCATTGCAATAAATATGCCCTTAGACACAGCCCCATTCTTAAATCAAGATACATACAGAGTAAATACAATCAATAACTTGTGAATAAAAACACAGTTCAAAATGTCTTCCCAGATCAATATCACATAATATCAGCTTTCTCCCATCTAAACTAGACAAAGGGTTTAAACGTGAAGAAAAGGGTATGACTGCAAGTTGTTTGATGGAGATTTATTTTTATTGAACAGCTTCTTACACCACAATTGTTGTCAAGATGCAAACCCTCCTTCTCCTGAAGCTTGTGGAGCTCCTTGATGTACGGCCATCTGATCTGCTGGCCATCTTCTCTCAGCAGAACTTCCACTGATGCAAAGACTGAAGAAGCTTGAGCATGTGACATGGATCCAGGAGAGACTTTTAGTGCAGGGTCTCCAGGATGACAAAAAAAGACAGAAAATAGCAGTTATCCATTAAATCCATTTGTGTGCATTTTCTGTTTTCATCTGTGTGTAAGAGTGCATTTATAAATTCAACCGTGTACTACCCAGACAACAAAGGTATGAAGGTAATCAACATGGAAATGATTCTTTCTATTCTAAGATAACCCTTATTGTAATCAAAATACTTTCAGCTCTCTCACTCACTTGCAGAATGATATTCCACATACAGCCACAGATTTAGTGTAAGGAAACATTAAGGCATTTATTTGGTATAGTACTTCATCTTAACATGAAATAAATACTTCAATGATTTAAAGATAGATAGATACTTTATTGATCCCGAGGGAAATTCAAGCTAATATAATAACCGGTCCCAACTCTCTGTGAGCATTACAGTCTCTGGTGAACCATCGTGTTAACCTTTAGTTTATAACATCACACAAACTCTTTCTTTTCAACATCTAAACAATTCAAATTCTAACATTTCGGACTTAGTTTAACCCTCCAGTTTATTAGTCCTGGATAGCTATCTATGTTTCATTAGCATCTGTGTCTCTTGATCGGCTAAAGTTAAACCATTGACCGTCAATAATGGGCTACACTGAGGCCAGTCTACATAGATACCGACACCTCCCGATGAGTATGCAGTACATTTAACAATATCACTATATCATTCATATTTACGGTCTATGTATATCACCAAGCTAACGTTAAACAAGCTAGGACCGCAAAAATAGACACCGTAATATTTACAGTCTATGATACCGACACGAGTATGCAGTTAATATAAAACTACTTTATCACTTACCGTAAAATACTGAAGCATCACAGTCTTGGATGGTCTGTTAATCCAATTAATCGCACAGCAAGCCATATTTGTTGCTAGACAAACACTCCAAACGAAGAAAAAAAGTCCGACGGACCAAGCTAGTGCTGCTAGCCTCCTGCTATGATGAACTGCTTCTGACCTGAGACAGCTCAGCGCTGCAGCTGTCAATCAAATCTCCACAACCCTTATATGGGCATGACCGTTTTCCTTAATAACAAAAAATCAGAGGAGTTAGAAAAAAATTCACCCCCCCCACAGTGGGAGCACATGATGCCACTAACTTATCAGATGTATTTCGTTTTTTTGTACCAGGCTGTAAACGGGTTAATTTTTGTAGTGAAAACGGCCTTTTTTGGCTGGGGGCTTATGGAACTTCCGGTGCTTCTGGAGCCAGCCTCAAGCGGACACTCGATGAACTGCAGTTTTTTGTACTTCCGCATTGGCTTCATTTTTTTGGAACGGAGGTTGCCGCTTGGTATGGCCTAATGGATGCTGCACTCCATCTCTCCGCCCCTGGTTGTTGTAGCTAACCTGACGGCCACTGCAGGTGGTACAGTCACCTCCCCAACCTCTGCCCCACCTGAAAGGTCCCACCACCGTCCAGCTAAGCGAGCCAGGGTCCATCAGGACATATTCGATTTAATGAAGGAGCAGGCAGAGAGGGAAGAGGAGAGGGAACGACAGGCAGTGGAGAGGGAAGAGGCCAGGGAGAGAGCAGCGACAGAGAGGGCCGAGAGATACTTGTCTCTATTCGAAAAATTAATAAACAAATTTTAATTATTTATTTATTCTAAATCTGTTTGTGAGGTGGATATAAAGTATACATAGAAAATGAAAGCCATATGTTATGGCATTCCTCTTTGTTTCTTCAATAGAAGGTGATGAAGGCATTTTTCTGTTTAAAAAAGAAACATTTAATTACATTATATACAATCATTTAAAATATTCATTTACAAAAAAAGACAAATTAAAACAAACAATTTCATAGTACAATAATAACTGATTGATTTTTTTTACATTTGAGTAATAATCATGCTCCATCAGACATGCTGCCAGTTCATGAGGTGCAGACACCTGTGCAGCGAGTTGGCCACGGAGGTTGTTCCCTGACCGCTCTTGGTTTTCCTCTGGAACATTCGCCTGAACATCCTCTTCCAGCTCAAGCTGTTCATCCTCCTCCATGATGTCCCCTACTGACAGACAAAGGTTGTGGAGGATGCAGCATGCCGCAATTACTTTTGGCGCAAACAGTGGCCGAATCTCCAAAGCCCTAAGAAAAATTGAGCGCCAGCGAGTCTTCAGCATGCCGAAGGCACGCTCCACAACGTTCCTGGCCATCGCATGGTGCTTGTTGAAGCGTGCTTCAACTCGACCTGATGAGTGAAGTACAGGTACCATTAAATAAATGCAGTGTTTCTGATGCAGAGTAATAAGCATTATATATCTATATATAATAGTCAATGTATTCTCACCTAAAGGCTGGCGGTATGGTGTCATTATGGAAACTGGGAGCCTCAGGCACGGGTACCCTCCATCCCCAAGGAGGAAGTAGCCAGCAGGCGGATAAAGTGACTCCTTATACATTGGGGATCATCTAAGGACAAGTGCGTCATGGACTGACCCAGTGTTTCCAATGTAAATGTCCAAAAACGTCCCCTTACTGTCACACACCCCCTGCAGTACAATAGAAGGAAACAGCTTCCGGTTGAAATAGCTTTTTTTTTGTTCTGCAGGTGGGACGATTCTGATGTGGCACCCATCAATCGCACCTGCGACAAATCGAAATGCCTGATGACCAGCCAGGTGGGCAAATCCTGTCCCCACGACCTCCATCTCCTCAGGCCTGGGGAAATGAATGTTCCTGTGGAGGATGGTCATCATCACCCCCACTTTAGCATGCACTATTCTGCACACGCTGGCTCTCGGCACAGCGAAGATGTCTGCCGTCACTCTATAAGAGGTGCCACATGCCAGCCAGAACAGACAGACAGCCACCTCTATTTCGTGGCTCCATCCATGAGCCTTTTCTCTGGGCAACATGCGGACTAGGACATTTACTGTGTCCCTCGAGAGCCTAAAGGCTGGCCGTGTGTCAGCCTCACCCAAGAAAAGGCAGAGGATTGGCACGTGCCTGTTTAATTGGGCATACCTCTGAACTGGAGATGGATCCTGTGTAAAAAAAATATGTATATAATAAATATATAATATATAATTCTAACAATTTGTTTTTCATTAATGTTCGTTCCATTTTAAGTCTATTAATTTTACCCTGGTTGTTGATTTTTTTATTTAAAATGGGAAGAGATATGTGAAGTGTGAAATCAATGTTGTCCTGATACATTTGAAGGTTAAGAAATCTGAATCTCAAGCTGTCTCAATGACTTTAGATATTTCTAAATGGATATTACCATTGCCTTATCAGGCAAATTTGTTACCCCGGTGTTAATTGTTTAAATCTTGGCTATCTACTGTACTGTATATTGTACAAACATTGAATTGTATTGTATAATCGAAACGTTGCTTAAGCTAATCTTAAAATAACGTACATTGCTCAGGATAAACGTTAGGATAGCTTGGTTACGTGTTCTCCTCCTCCTCCTCATCCTCGCTCGTCTCTCACGGATCCTCCTCCTCAGCTCGGCAGCCTCCTCCTCCGCCTCTCGGTAAAGCATACCGATCGTAGCTGCCATCAACGCCTGGTTCATCTTTTTCCTCTAATTTATTTATTTATTTACTACTCTTGCTATTGTAACTACCACCAACCGTTAAACCCCACAAATTAAAAAAGACGGTTGGCTTCTTATATATAGCAGACAAACCAGCTCGTGAGGATGATACCATAAAGGGAAAAAAAGACAAACGTTAAATCAGTATTGAGGGACTTTATATTATTTTAAATATTTTTTAAATAGACATTTCATTGTTGGTGTACATCAGCGATCGGATGCGCTTATTGTTGAGTAGTTTACATCCAACAGGCTACGCTTTTGGTACGCCCCAGAATGCTTTGCTCTGCTGAGGGGGGTTACGCAATACCCGGAAGAACGCATCGTCCGTCCCAAAACATCAGCTGTGTTTTTGTGAACTCGTGAACCTGCAAGAAAGCTCTTCGAAGAACAACTCCCAAGAACAACTCCACGAGAACGCAAGTCCGTTCTTATTCGTCTCGGTATTGAGAAACGGCCTAAGTCTGTCTAGTTCTGTTCATAGATATGATGTGTGACATCATCACATTCTATGCCTTTGATGTCTATGAGTGACATCATCACATTCTATGCCTTTGAAGTCACTCATAGATCAACAATGAGTGCGTTTACATGGACTTGAGTATCCCGATTATAAGCCTTATCCCGGTTTTGATCATATTCCGGATATGGCGTTTACATGCACAGAGAGAAACCTGATTTTTCATATCCCTGTATACATGATCAACAATAGTATCCCGGTTTCTGATTACTGCATCGTTTTTGCGCAGGCGCACGTGATGTTTATTTTTTACTACAACACAAACCGAGGACATTTAGAAATCTGAGAAACATGACAATACTGTGGTTTATATTGCGGGTTTATTAAATGCCAACAAATAGGTGCCGGTGTAGGTACCAGATGTGCTCGGGTGATCAGATCGACTTGGGGTCCTGCGCCTGCTAGTGACGTCACATAATATGATTGGCTGTATGGATACAGCACAGTGATTGGCTGTTCGTCGAAGAGTTTAGGATGAATTTTTCGCGTTTTTTTGTGGATCGTCGGAAGGAGATTTGAATATATTCTTGAGTGAAAATATGGAACATTTCTATGAGGAAATAAAGTTTTATTTGACAAACAAAAGTTATAGCAATATAACTTTAAGTCATAAAAATGCCGAGAGCAGGAAGGCCACCCTTCGGAAGGCATCCAAAAACTATTCGATCAAAAGTAAGTTACAGTGGGAAATAACCTTTCAAGTCTATGTCAGATCAGGTTAAGCTAATGTGTGTTAACGACATTTATGTTATTGTTTATTTAATTGTTATTTATTGTTTATTAATTTTAGTGGTGAAACGGATCACGCTTGATCGGTGGTTCGTTTGGATCAAAAGTCTATGGTTTGGATCGGGATGATGTCGTTTATAATAAACACTACTGCTAAATCCCTGTGCAGAGTATCAGTGAAAGCCAGCTTTTGGCAATATATATTTTATATAATATTCGCGGACCTACACACATGAATTTGTTGTTTGGCAGCTTTTAAAGTGGGATTAAAGGGCGTCAGGAAAAAAAACACACACCTGCAAGGAAGTCTCTGCTGCAGTCAACAGCAACGGTGGATAACCGATCTCCAGGAGGTGTTACTATTTAATTTACACATCCGATGGTTGTACCTTGTATAGTTCAAGCTATAATAAAATCACAATTATTTACATTCAGGTAAAACAAGTGTTTAGACCACAAGAACGCAACAAAAAGAGCATGTTGTAGCTCTTAAAAGAAGCAACACCCATACTGGAGGAAGCAAGCTGGACCCCAGCCTGAACATGTCCCAGGCCGAGGAGCAAATGGCTTCTTTCATCGATTCAGCCTCAATATAAGGCGTGTGAGGCGGGGGTACACATACGAACCTGCACCTGTGTCCAAGACTGATATTGTTGTTTATATTTAATAGCTTAGAGTACTATTTGTATAGCCTAGTTCTGTCCATATCAAACAAATATATAATAGAGTTTATCTATATAATTTTATTTATTTTCCAGATGATTCACCACCATGCACCAGTGGCCTCCAGCCGATGGCTGCACAAATGGGCTCTCTCATTAATGAGACTTTAAAAGAGATTAATAAAAACCTGAAACGTCCTGCATCAAATAAATAAAGTATTTGACCAAAAGTTGTACAATGTCTATTTCTTATCTGAATAGGCTTCTTGCGAAACATAAGAATTCAACACTTACATAAGATCCTGTCTCCGTCATACAGCCCTCAGATCAGATGAGTTAAATCATTATTATGTCACATATAGCCTGGCCTAAGTGCGTGTGCTGCATTTACGCATGTCACATCAGCGTATTATTGATTATTTAAATCCCCGGACATATCAATTAGTTATGATCTAAATGTAATGATCTGTATGCTTAAAGGGGTCAGCTGTTACACACAGCCCATGTCCACATGTTATGAGTTAAACGGCTGTCTTCCTGAGAATACCCGCGCTCAATCAATGCCATATAAAAAATACATTTCCTATTTAAGAAGCTAAAGGTTTAGTATCCTACTTAGAATTATCTGCCCTTTTAAAAACAACAGTTTTTATTTTTTCTGTTAAAATGTCCCTCAATATTTGCTGCAGTGATAGTCTGACAGCCTCTCTAATCTTCAAATAAAATCGATAAAACATTAATTCATAAAATATAACACACAACAACAAGCTTGCGCTGCTCAAAATGTTTCAAAAGCAAAACAGTCTACAGGGATCGTTAGAAGTGGAGCGTAATGTAAAAATGCCATATCTTATCTAACAATGAATCTGTAAACCTCTGTCTATGGTTTAAACATGTACTATCTCTTTGTTTGTGTTGGAAAATATAAATTACATTCACGGCGGCATGACAAGGTTATTAATACATTTCGTGTTAGCTAACTAACTAGCTAGCTAGCTAGCCTGCTAGCGAGACTTATATGTTCACATCATCTGATTCGCATACGGCGCAAAGGGGCGGGAAACATTGCCATGGTAACAGCAAGCCTAACCAATCAGAAAACACTCTATGATCGTGGGAAGTGTAGTTCTTTGATCCGACACGGCGAATAAAACGTCATGATGTGTGACGTCACTAGCAGGCGCAGGACCCCGAGTCGATCTGATCACCCGGGCACATCTGGTACCTACACCGGTCCCAATCTGGTAGGTTCCGTATCTTGTTCCGGCAGGATCTGGCACAAATTAAGCACTGTTTAACAGCAAATATCAAACATGCCCTCAACTCTGGTTGTCAGTCTGCCACTGCCACTGCATAAGGGAGCAATGGGTGATGATACGCAATCGTGAGTGGTGGGACAGGGTCGTAGTAATATTTCTTATAGCCTGTCCAACATGACCAGATATAGCCTACATTACCAATTTAAATCTTTGGTAATCCTTGGCTATATTCTCGAAGTAGCCTAATTTACGCCACATGGTGCAAATAAAAAAAATGAATTATAACAAAAATATCCCTTTAATTTGCCCCTTTATGAATCCAAAATAAACTAAAAGTCCCAAACAAACGAAATATGCAATATGATCTACGAAAGTTCAGTTTAAATTGTCTTTTTAGTCCACAGAAAAGAAGGAAGCCATCCGGCGACGCAGCCGTTCGCTGATCCAAAACAAACTCAGCCCATCCAAAAAATTAACAAAATAATCCAACAAAGGTAGTCGATCGATCACTGGTATACCAGAAGACAAAAGAACAAAAAAGAAGCGATCTCACCAGGATAGGAGGATGAATAATCTTGTCGGTCCGACCGTCTTTTTCTCGGCCCCGCCATGCGTATCCGTCGCGGGTGAGGAGATGCGGAGGGAACCTTTGGTCTATCTTCAGACATTTTCACAGGCGTTTCAGCGCTCTTTTCTTTCATTATCCAACACTTTTAAACCAAACAGACTATGAACATAACAGCAGCTGCAGCAACGTTTTCCTGGCGCTTCACTTTATTACGTTATTTTCCCCCGCGGCACTCTGGTTCTCCTCCTTTCCCCTGCGGCTCCATCCTGCATTTATTACCTCGGCCATATTCATCATAACACCGGTTGATTGCCCACACATAGGCCTACATCATTCGTCTCAGGATTCATTTAGGCTTTTATTGATTTTTTAAATTTTTTTGAGGACGTTGCGGGCTGGTTGGGGTCGTAGCCTATTTATTTTGCCCATGTGTGGTCTCTACTATAGCCTACCTTCAATTATATTTATTTTTTTATTAGCGAAACACAAAACTTATTCCTCGCTCCGGGATAAGACGCTCTCGTTTCCGCCGTCATGTTTGTTTTGCGTGTACGTCACTTGGCTGAGTCCGCGCCTGCGCAGGTGTCGGCAGTTGTCAGAAACCGGGGTAAGGCGTATACATGGCACAGTATCCTGTTTTCTTTCGGAGTTCTCCAGGTAGCAAAACCGGGTTTCTCAAAACCGGGATAAGGGCGTATCCCGGTTTCTGGAATCGGGATATGATGTTTACATGCACAAATACAAAAACGGGATACTTAAAACCCCAATCAAAACCGGGATACTCAAGTCAATGTAAACGCACTCATTGTCTTTCTGATTCCGTTCCTCCTCTTCTGCAGACATCCAATTGGAAAAGTCCTGTATCGCACGCTTAGCATCTGCCAACGCCGCCTCCGCTATGGCTATTTCTTGTTGTCTCTTCTCTTTGGGAAACTTGCACATTTCGGTAACTCCTGCTTGAATTGTGCATTGTTTGTGATTCTTTCGTTGAGTGAGTTACCTTTAACTAACTATCCAGTCCCTGAATCTAAATAAAGTGACCTGTTCATCTGAGTCTCTTTCCTAAATGTAAAATAAGTCTGTCTAGTTCTGTTCATAGATATGATATGTGACATCATCACATTCTTGGCTTTGATGTCTATGAGTGACATCATCACATTCTATGCCTTTGATGTCTATGAGTGACATCATCACATTCTATGCCTTTGAAGTCACTCATAAGCTGTGTCCCATTCCAACGGCCGCAGCCTTCGAAGGGCGTGGTCTTCGTGGTCCACGGAGCCACGTCCTCCGTGGACCACGAAGGCTGAATCGAGCGGTCTCTGAAATGAGACGGTCTGGTCTACGAGAGGACTTCCTACTTGCGTCACTAACTGTTCGGTCTCCTAGCAACCAGTAACAGCGTTAAATTTGAACAGATCTGTTCTAGCCTAACTAACTTTTTTAAAACTAATATGGAGCCATCAGAGATTATAATTATATTTCATTTGTTATTAAAATTAATTTTACTATTGATGAAAGAGAGAGAGAGGGAGATGGAGATGGAGATGCTTCACCGCCGGCATGTGATTTATCACCGGCTGAGAAAGCACCATGGCCAGGTAAGTTTACTCTGAGATTGGCTCACATGTTTGTACTTTAGCCTTAATTTTAGGCCAAGTTAGTTAACAACAACAACAACAAACGTAGTTTATATGGCTAATCAATCAATAAAACTTCATTTGTATAGCGCCAATTCACAAGTGTTATCTCAAGAAACTTCAGAAAAAGCAGGTAAAAAACCTTACTCATTGCTATATTATATTAGGAGACCTAACGTTAATCCATCAGGACCGTAGCACTTAGCAACATTTAGCAAAAGTTACAGAGGCAAGAAAAAAATCATAATAATATAATTATTTATAATTAGCCTAGGCCTATGTAATTATATAATTAACCTCTGACAATTTCATATTTAAAACCGTAATGTTAGACAAAATCAACTAGATAGATAGATAGATAGATAGCCATTAACTATTTATCCTTCTCTATCTCAGCTTTTCCACATTTAATCTAGTTATTGTTTATAAAGCAAATGTCCTTCTCTGTCTTTCCAATAGACTAACCACCGTAGCCTGTACTGCAGGATAAACCTCAGTGTACCTGTGCTGGACAGGTTTTTCAACCAGCAGGAGGACACACGGCCTGATTTCCGGCTGAGCAGGGAGGCCCTGGAAGTGCTGCAGGGCCTTCTCTACCAGGATCGGAGACACGGATGGGGGGCACAAATTGAGACCCTGGTGTTCCTCTTCTGGCTGGCAAGTGGAACATCATACAGGGTGGTCTCCAGAGCATTTGGGATTCCTCGTTCCACTGTCCACCGCATCGTCCACCGGATGACTGAGGAGGTGGTGGCCATTCGCCACCAGGTCATCCACTTCCCCACGACCCCCGAAGACCTGGAAGCAGTGTCCCGTGGGTTTGCAGGGCTGGCAAGACACGAAGCCTTTAGAGGAGCAGCTGGAGCTATCGACGGCTGCCATGTCCGCATCAAGCCACCGGGCGGCCCTGATGGTCAGTGCTACAGGAACAGGAAACTGTTCCCGTCCATTTTATTACAGGCTGTTTGTGACCATCAGGGCCGCTTCATCGACACCTATGTGGGCTGGCCTGGGTCTGTGCATGACGCACGAGTGCTCCGCCACAGCCCACTCTACAGGCGTGCACTCTACCCTCCTCCAGGGCGGTTCATCCTGGCAGACCCGTGCCTCCAACACCCACTTCCCCTCATCACTCCCTACAAGCGGCCAGTACGAGGTGTGGGAGCCCAGCGCTTTAATGCCCATCACTCCAGGGCACGCTCCATTATAGAGCGTGCTTTTGGAATGATGAAGACCAGGTTCCGTGCCATCTTCCTGCAAGCACTGGAGGTGCACCACACCTTTGTACCACATGTAAGTAATCACTCAATAGGATGTTTTACAATGCTTAATAATAGTAAATCAAACAGGAGGATATATTTTTTTCAGAAGGTATAATCTTTTTTTTTTTTCCACCATTTTACTATTTCAGGTCATAACAGCATGTGCCATCCTCCACAACATCTGCCTGGGGGCTGGTGACATCGTGGCCCCAGAGGATGAGGCTGAGGAGGATGGGGCCGAGGATGGTTTGGAGGCAGTCAGTGGTGCTCCCTGGCGGGACCAGCTGTCTGCAGAGGTGTCTGCCCTGGAGGAGGTACCACCAGACCACCAGTATGTGTGACATGGCAGCCGTCAGTCGAGTCAGCCCTGCAAACCCGGTCATTGGACGATGCAGTGGTCAGTGGACAGATCCTGAACGCTCTGGAGACCACCACTTGCCAGCCAGAAGAGTGTCTCCGTTTCCTGGTAGAGAAGGCCCAGCAGTACTAGAATCAGGCCGTGTGTCCGGCTGTCCAGCACAGGGACAGGAAAGGAATCCTGCAGTACAAACTCCCTGCTGTTTTTTTAAATTAAAATCACATACCAAATTATAAATATTGTATATAGATTTTAAATTACATCGTTTTTACCTTTTTTTTGTTAATAAATCAAAGTTCAGTTTCATTTGATTTCTGCTCATTGTTTTCATTACAGCTTTACTAGTTCATGTTGATCATTGACACAACAGAGGTTACAGTTTGAACAGTATTGTACTGTGAAGCAGGGTTGTAATAATACTCTTCATACTGATACAACCATCAGGTTTAGGTCATTTTTCTTAATTCCATTTCTCTACAGTGCCAGACTAACTGTAGGTATGTTGGTATATATGGAAGCTATGAGGATTGGATGAAGTGAAAGCACAGATGCTTCCAACTTACTCTTTCATGACTTATATTCTTACCTTTTCTTCCTGTGAGAAACTATGAGCAGCGTCTCGTTGATACTTATTCATCACTGGGACTGTAGCTTTCTGTAGATTTAGTCACATCATTTTAAATACTCGAACATGTCTGGTTATTTTCTGCTCTCTAAGGTAGCTGGCAGTACAGTAAATAACGTGCAGTCTAAATATTGTCTTGGTGGAGGAACAGCAGCATGTGACAGCGTGGAAGGTCAGATTATTTTCTTGTGATTTAGTTTGCACCTGTAGTGAATCATGCTGCATTTCTCCAAAGAAGTTAATCAATGAATCATAAGTTATCATTTCATCAGTTTCTAAGGGAAATTTAAAAAGTATATTAAAATAACATTAAACATAGCAAACATAACAAAAAAAACAATTTATATTTCAATTCGAATTTTTTATTTATATTATTTTTCTATCAGACGTTCCAGCAGGGAGAACATCCTATCCATCTGAACCTTGCTCTCATTGGCTCGTTTCTCGTTCTCCTGCGCCCTCTTCTCTGCTGCCTCCCTCTGGAACCTCATGTCCTCTTTGATGAGGTCCATAAGCTCCCCATCGAAGTCCCTCTCTCTCTTTCTCTTTCTCTTTCCTCCTGCCTGGCTTTCCTCTCTTTCTCTCCCTGACATCTCCTCCTCCTGGTCACCCACTGCCTCGCTTGGCCCAGGTGTGTCCTCAGGGATGGAGGCGATTAGGACAGGGGGTGTGGTGGAATGCCTCTGTCCCAACACCTCATCCATGAGGACAAACCAGGGCCAAGTTGCGGCAGTGGGTTTCCCACTCACGCCCTCTCCTGACCCTGGACACTTGCAATCCTAAGGCAGAGGAAATCAATCATGGCAGTAGACAACAACAACAGCAACAGCAGCAAACACAAATGTTAGCAGAAGTCAGTTTATTCATTTGTATGAATAGAACTAATATAAATTCAATTTGAATGCACAGATTACATACTTTGTATTTCTTTTTAAGATTGTCCCATTTCTTTTTTGCCTGTAACGCTGACACACTGCCAGCCAGGCCCATGGTCTCTAAATAGTTCTTATTACAGAGAGAACAGAACAGAACAGGGAAATCACGTTAACACACATCCCTGACAAATCATTAATGTTGGATTTAAAAAAAGAAAAGTCAACACTTTGCATCCATGTGACACCATTAACTGGGTGTGTTATTACTGTGGCTTTACATATGATGAGGACTAATTATAGCCTGAAGTACAAGATTGTCAAACGGCGATAATATGTCCCGTTGTTTTCCTTAATGTTACCTCCAAGCAAAGCTGGCTGTGTTCTTCGCTCCTGTGAACAAATGATCATTCCTCCCCCGCAGCTTGATGAATTGAGCAGTATGCTCTTTGCTCCCTAAAATAAAACGAAATATGTTTAAGCAAAAATAACGTTAAACTAATCTTCACTCTAACAAACGTTTAATCCAAACGGTTGTAACCGTTTGGCTACTGGAGTAATATTAAACTGAAAACCAAACAGAGTTCACAACCCGTCTAAATGTTTTTAACTTGACCATTTGTGTACGTGGCAAAGTCTGTTAACTGAACTTAAGTTAACCAAAGTGATGTAAAGTAAAATAAAGTTAACTCAACTAACGTTAGCTGCTAGTTAGCCGTTATCTAACTTTTCGCTAACCTTACAGCATTAACGTTACGGCTCCCGCATCATCAGTGAGCAGGAATCAACAAATATTAGGCTTTTAAGTCGCCTTCCTTTTTAAACATGGTTATCGTTAGCTATGCGAATGAAATAAAACCCAATACTTGCATTTAAAAGTGAAAGATAGATCAGCTGCGGAGGTCGGGGTTGGGTATGCCGGGGATGCCATTGTTGGTGTTTTGTTAATGTTGAATGTCCCTTGTGCGCAATGCATCTTGGGAAGGGAAGGCTGCAAAGGATCCAACCGTTGCAGCCTCCAAATCAGAGAAAAGAAGGCTGCATTTCTCGGCCGCATTCGGAGGAGCCGCTGAATTGGGACAGCACTTGTCGCGCCGGTGTGACGCATTCGGTCTTAAAATGCAGTCCACGAAGGCTGCGGCCGTTGGAATGGGACACAGCTTGTCTCTCAGTTCCGTGAAGGAGTAGGGCTCTATGGTGGGGGGTTGACTCTCTGGCTGGGGTTCTTCTGAGATGATTTCTGAGGGCGGTGGGGTGTCCAGTTGGCTTGTGATGGGGTTGTTGTCACCGGAGTGGTGTTTCTCCTTCTGTGCCTTCTCTCTGACTCTGGAGAAGTCTTCCTCAAAGGGACTCAGGTTGCCCTGGATCATCACTGTTCCCTTCTTGTAGATGTGTATCAGGGTTTGTTCTCCATCTGGGTTTATCTTTAGTGTCCACCCTCCACTAAAACCCTCTTTCTTGACATAGGAGAAATGATTTCTTATTGCTGTATGCCATGCCTGGAGATGATCGGTATGGAAGGTAAGGTTGGACTTACTTCCATTTTTCAAACACTCAGCAAATAATGTCTCTGGACTTTTCTTCAAGAGCTCCTCTCTAAATTTCTTTCTTGCAGATTCATTTGTAATCGTTGATGGAAACTGTATTTGTATTGCCTCTGTTTGGATGTGTTGGGAGTCTGAAGAAGGACTACAGGTATCTGTAGAGAGGAGGCTGTTGACCTCTGTTTCCATTGTTATGGTTTAAATGCTTTCACAGCTTTCCTCTTCACACCTCAGGGTTACTTGAGGTTGCAGCCAGGTATAGCATCTAGGTCGGTTCTGTATCTATCTTTTTGGTGTATCAAAGATATCAGAATAACATTTGATGTTATCTTTCCAACAGTTAGCTGTGGTGATCTTCAGTTAGCTTACTTGTTGTTGATCAGCCAGTGATCCGTGGTGGTTGGTGTTAGCTTTGAAGCTAGCTGGTTGGAGTTGTACTCTGGTCTTCTTTTTCTTCTTTTTTGACTGAAACTTGATGGAAATGTTCAGTTGTTTTTGTTAAAAGTATCCTGGAGTCTTGGTCTTCTTTGTTGTTGTAGATTCTAATGTAGCTTGTAAACTTTGTTACAAAAAAAACACAAATTAAAGAATATAACTCAGGAGGTGATCTTTCTTGCTGCCAACAGCTTTGGTTGCCATAACAATCTCTCTCTCTTTCTCCCTCTCTCTCTCTCTCTCTCTCTCTCTCTCTCTCTCTCTCTCTCTCTCTCCTGTAAACAAAGTCCAGACTGTTTTAGTTACGGACAAAAATGTAATCACACATACCGGTGTAGGCTTCTACATCCACACATCACATGTAACTGTAGTTTTAAAGTACTTATTGCTGATGGTTTCAATTATCCCTGATTTCAAGGGGTGCTGCAGCACCCTTAGCACCCCTCGGCTAGCTACTAACCGCGTCCCTGATGCCGTGTCACCGTTAGCTAGAAGGCTTCGATTATTATTATTAATAATTATGTATTAAACACACATTATTCTACCTATTGAAATTCGTATATCCACTTATCTGGAGTCATAAAACAAAAACGTAAGACTTACGGTGCTCAGTTCACGTCGGGCAGCTTCTCTGACAGATCCTTGTTTACTTCTGCCACCGGGAGCCGGGCTGGGGGCTGCTGCTGCTGCCGGTGAACCTGCAGTTGCCTGGATTGACGGGACCGCACCCGCCATCAGTGTCACCCGGTCCTGGCTTCGGTATCCCGTCCTGAACTCCATCATATCGCCGGGCACATAATCTTCCTGCTGAAAATGAGCGCCACAGACGACCGCGTTTTTTGTGACCGACGCAGAAATAAAGTCCCGTCTCTTCATCTGCTCAAAACAAACCCAGGCACGAAAGCTAACTCCATGTTTCTTCCTGTTGGGGAAACAGTGGACTCGATGTCCCGTTTAGATTGTATTCAGTGCATCCAGCACTAAGTCAACATTTAACCATCTTAATGACTGGTCAAATTTAATGTAATAAGATGGAAGAAACACAATAAACACACAAACGCCCGCTCTCATTCACTACCGCCTACTGCACAGCAGAGTCAGAGGACACGAGTCCCCCATGTGACGTCATATGACGCGATGTTGAAAAAAAGAGCGTTCTAAACAGCTAGACTGAAAGGGGGCCACTTTCTCCTCTAAATGTGTGCCTTTTGTGTTGGAGAACATATCAAATCAAGAATTGACTTCTTCTAAAGCCATTATCAGACCATTTTAAGTGTTCATTTACAAAAAAAATAACCTGCAATATGCTCTTTAAACTGTTGTATATATTTACTTGATGTCGGTGACATATTCTACAGATATAGACATTAAAACTGTAGTGGTATGCTGGTATGTTGATTTGACTGTCCACAGATTGCTTTCAGGGAGAAACTCAGAATCTGTACAATGCTCCTCTGCAGCTTTACATGAGCCGCTGCTCGCGTCGGCTGTGTGGCTGCTCTATTGTTTAAATGGAAAGAATAGCAAGGCACACACTGCGACCTGGCCACAAGTGCTTCCTTTCTATTTGTACAGCCAAAGTAAAATATTTAACATTAATTGAGCCCATTTTATAAAGATTTTATAGTCTTTTCAGTTTGTCATGCCATTAATCAATAATGCAGATATTGAGATTGTTCAGTAAACATTTGTTTAGCCAAATGATAGAAGTACAAGTCTGAACAAATGATTAGCATATGATCTTAATTAATGGTTCAAAGTTAAAGTGGAAAAAAGAAAATACAGCTGAAACATTTACAACAAATTCATTTACTTACGAAGCAAGTCTTGAAGAAGGCAGAAGGCTCATCTCAAACTGAGAGAAAGGAACCATAAAGGCAAAGGGGAGAAACTTAGATTGTGTGAAGACAGGGAGAAGACTGATGTAGACAACTCAACTCACCTTTGTCTGACTTAAAAGTGCAGCCAACAGCTGGCCAGTAAGTCCTCTCTTCTTCCTGAAGAGGTCCATCAGGCTGGGAGAGAAACCATCAACCACTCTGCTGAACTCGTAAAAAACCTGAAACACAAAACATAGTAATAAAGCAGACAAAATGTGTCCAAGGCATGAGTTTACTTATTCACTTATTTTATTTAATATCACACTTAGAACACACAAGGCCGTAAAGTCCTTTACTGTAAATATTCAAAACACTCAAACAAACCTGACTTTCTGTGAAAAGAGCTGGCCATCGATGTACCATCTGGCTGATGTCAGGCTTGTCTTTGACAACTTCTTTTCTGCGAAGAACAAATGTCACATCCATTTCTTTTTTTTTACAAAGGATCCATTTGGCTTTGTCTTCATCATTTCATTGACCAGAACCTGACGAGCTCCTTCCAGGTTGTCCATCCCCTCTGGATAGTCAGGCAGGAAATGTATTTCCCCTTTCCTTGGCTTCTTGATGTCTTTGTTGGGAGGGTCGCCATTTGTAGTATTCCTTCCACGTTTACCCCCACTGACAGCAACATGAAGTCGACCCAGCTGGCGCATTTTGGTTTTATAATTACCCATCTTAAACTTGAGACTGTTCTTCCATCCATCCCACCCACAGGATGACCCTGATTCTTTAAGACACGGGTGTGTTTGTACTAAGGCTTTTGCAACTGCTTCAAAATCTTCCTTTGTCGGGTGTGCTTTAAATGCATACATGGTCTCTGCCAATTTCTCAAGGATATCATGTTTCAGCTGTTTTGTCACTTGGAGAAAGGTTGCATCCTTGAGATACAGCAGGTTACCTTGGCGAAGTCTATACTCGACATCCACTGGAAATTTGGGAATTTCAAATTCCTCTGGCCACTGAAAACTTCTATCCGAAGAGACAGACAAGATCTCAGTGTCTGCCAGGCTGCTTGAGTCACTACATAATTCAGGTTGTGCAGTGACTGGGACAAGCTCAATCATCGGGATGATTTTGATGGTTGGTTTCTCTGGGAGCTCTGAGAGATCTGTGAGGTTACATAATTCGTTGTTAAATTTGGGATCTTGGTATTGTAGGGTGAAGCTGTAGTTTGTTTGGAGACTGCCTTTGAGCCAGCCTATCAAATCTTCAAGTGTGTGTGATCGTGTTGTCATTGTCATCTTTCTTATGTCTCCCTCACAGACAATTACCCTCATGGTAAGTTTCAGTTGCACGGCCATCTGGGGAAAAAGGATGGACAGGTATTTAGCAAATAACAAATCTTCTCAGTGTCACCATAGGTTCTCCTTGTACACTGTACACTGATAATTGGAGGACATCATTTAACTCTGACAGCTTGACCACACACATACAGGTAACATCATTACAGTGAAGTTGGTAAGATCTTAAGTGCTCACAGAACCATGCTGTCATTTTGTGGCAGACAAACAGAATTTCAGGGAGACCTGAGCATGAGCCAGCAGAGAGAACCATGCCTGGATGATACTTGATTCCATCTACACAGACAGATGACACATCAAGCACGGACACTGGCTTTGTAATGTTTTGAGCAATTACTGTCTGAACATTTAAAGGGAAAGATGCAAGCAAAACTGGGGTAACCTTTGTCATCTCAACCGATGGTCTGAAAAATGAGTTACAGTCAAGATGGTAACTGACTGCTTTCTGGTGTTTGATAGCAAGTGTCATGGCAACATTTTTGAAGTTTTGAGCATTGCAAATTGCCCTTTTAAAGAACTTGTACTTTCCCTCAAAGCGCATTGTCCAAACCTCAGACAGGGGACCAAATTTCCTTACAAGCTGAGGGTAATGTTCCACATAGTGATGCTTTGGCCTTAAATGACAAGCTGGAAATGTTGACTGCAGCAAGCGTCTGTGTTCTGCTTTCTTACAGTCCAGGAAATGCAGTGTCTCTTCAGTATGCCTTGGTGCCACAGCAAGCTCAACAATGTCTTTGAGGAGCATGAGAATTTCCCAAGTGTAGTTACCCTCAGGGACACAGTGGCCAATAAGAAATGGAAGGAGCCTTATGAGACACCAGTTCTCATGGGCATTACCGCCAATGGTCCCTTTGGTGGAAAATCCCTTTCCAATAATCTGAGGTTTGTCTGTTTTGTCAGTAAATGTGTAATTGAAGGACCTGATGGCCTGATTTAGCATATCTAGCGTGAAATACTTCTTGCCTATCAGGTCTTTCAGACACAGGGACAACTCAGTCGGAACAATGCCTTCCAAGATATCATGCAAGATGTCAGGAGGGTACCCAGTGACCACATGAAAGTGCTCAAGAGTCTCAGTTAAAGGACATGCTCGTTTCACACCGTAAGTCTGACTCAATCCTGGGTCCTCTCTCACCTCCTGCACCTGCCTATCATGGGAGTTTTTCTCTCGGGATGGAAAGAAACCAGAACATACCTCCTGCTGTTGAGCGTCACTACTGCTTGCCAAACAGAATCTGCAGAATTTGTCGACAGTGAAACTCTCCAGGAATCCTGCAAGGGAATGGGCACCAAGATTATCAGCCGCAACATACAAGACTGTACCTTTCACACTTGCACCTAGTTGCTCCAAGTAAACACCACTTGGCTCCAATAACTTTAGATCATAGAGAAGAGGCTGAAGAACTTTTGCATAACCACACAGAGCATAAAAGGTCTGAGTGTCTAAAAAAAATAGGTTAAACGCGTGCTTTGACTATAAACTACATTTCCCACAATGCACTGTCGGCAGTGTTTCCACGTCAATGCCAACAAGTGGAATTGAGAGTTAAATAATGATCCCAAAATGTCCAGGAAGAGAAAAGTTGATGGAGATGGAAGACTGTTTCAAGAAAGATGGGAAGGCGAATACTTGTTTGTGCTTCAAGGAGAAAGACCGGTATGTCTTTTGTGTTACGAGGCGGTGTCGGTTGTCAAAGAGTACAATCTTCGCCGGCATTTTGACACCAAACACGGAGCTAAGTACGCCAAAGCTAGCCATCAAGAAAAGCAACAACTTGCCCAAGAATTAAAAAGCAAACTTCGGTCGCAGCAGAGTGTGTACACGAAATCCACAGCCAAAAACAATGCGGCAGTGAAAGCTAGCTTTATTGTGGCTGAAGAAATCGCCCACGCTTCCAAGTCTTTTTCAGAGGGAGCGTTTTTGAAGCAGTGCATGCTGAAGGTCTGTGAGCAAGTGTGTCCCGACCAGATACAGACTTTTAAAAATGTCAGTTTATTAAGAAACACCATCGCGGACCGAGTTACGGAACTAGCGGAAAACCTTGCAACACAGCTGGCCGAGGAGGCACGCAGCTACACAGCTTTTTCATTAGCTGTTGATGAAAGCACAGATAACACGGATACAGCGCAGTTATCAATTTTTATTAGAGGCGTGAAGTCGGATCTCTCTGTCATCGAGGAGCTGTTGGATGTAGCGGCAATGCATGGGACCACGACGGGACAGGACATTTTTGATGCGGTGGAGAAGTCCATAAGTAAAAATGCATTGCCTTGGGAAAACTTGGTGGGATTAACTACAGACGGTGCACCGGCAATGTGTGGAGGAAAAGTGGGCTTGGTTGGACTAATGAAGGAGAAAATGCAAAAAATGAACTGTCACACGCCACTGATAACATATCATTGCATTATCCATCAAGAAGCTTTGTGTGGGAAGGTGCTGGGGATGAATGACATTGTGACCACGGTCATGAAAACAGTGAACTTCATTCGGGCGCGTGGCCTGAATCACCGTCAGTTCCAGCTGTTTTTGCAGGAAATGGGCTCGGAGCACGGGGATGTGCCGTACCATACAGAAGTGCGGTGGCTGAGTAGGAGCAAAGTCCTCAAAAGATTTTTTGAGCTCAGGGAAGACATTGCTCTTTTTATGCAGAGTAAAGGAAAACCCTTGTCTGAACTGTCAGAACCAAACTGGCTGTGTGACTTTGCTGTGTTGTGTGACATAACCGAGCATCTCGCCCAACTGAATCAGAAGCTGCAGGGACGCAAACAAGTCATCACGCAGATGTCCGACACGATCACGGCTTTCCAGCGTAAACTGGACCTATGGATATGCCAAGTGAAACAGGACAATCTTGCCCACTTTCCTGTCTGTCAGAGCATGTCAGCCTCATTTCCCGTGACATTTTCATGTGCTCAGTTGGCTACCAAACTTAGCCGGTTAAAGACTGAGTTTGATCGGCGCTTTTCTGACTTCAGAGCACAGCAGTCTAGCTTTGCCATCTTTGCCAATCCTTTCACCACCGACGTCTGCACTGCACCCCAACACCTTCAGATGGAGTTAATCGAGCTTCAAAGCGACAGTGGCCTTCGAGCAAAGTTCCAGGATGCTGCAATCCAAGACTTTTACCGTCTGCTGCCCCCTGGTCTGATGCCACAGCTTCAACTTCATGCTGCCTGTGTTCTGTCCATGTTTGGGAGCACCTATCTGTGCGAACAGATGTTTTCAATAATGAATCTGAACAAAAACAAGCACAGATCACGCCTCACTGATGACAACCTCCATGCTGTTCTACGGATTGCCTCAGCACAGGACCTAAAACCAGATATTGACACACTGGTAATGGGAAAACGGTGTCAGACATCTGGTCAGAAAACACACAGGTAAGCATTAAAAAAAAAACTTAATTCGAATATAATAAAATGTAATTCAACCAAGAAGAATAGTCAAACTCTGTGTGCAATTTAATGATTGTGCTTGCATTTTGTTTTGTTTGTTATTTTCAGAACATGATCAATGGATGGTAGAGAGGGGATCCACTTGGTGTGTTCAAGGACAGGCGGCATCTCATCAAAAACTAACCTAAAAACTTGACCAATATAGTTGTGAACTGAGTCAACCTTTATTTTGTTATTTTTTAGTTGATTCCATATTATTTATATGTGTAGCTGCTGTTGCAATTATTTGGTGTTTGCAGGTTTTATGTGTGTATGCAGACAAATTATTGTAATCAAACCATCAGTTGGATGCAATGCTGTGTGCAGCCTTTTTTTTGTAAAATGCTACATCTGTCATACATGTTCTCAGCAGCTCCCAATTGTTTGCAGTAATTGAGCCCATTTTAACTTTGACAAAAACGTTTTGAACAAAGTTAATGTCATAACTTGTGTTTGATGTTATTTTTCTTTATTCACTTGGATAGTTTGATCCTTGATTAATGGAGTTATCTGGGTTTCATAACCTGACAAATCAAAAGGATTTATGTTATAACAGAGCAACAAGCAAATATTTTTTCTGTGCAACTGTAATGCATGTAACTTGAATAAGTAATAAATTCAGAGTTATTTAACATTAAGGAGTCGTTATATTTATTTTACATTGCATTCGGTTACATTTATAAGTTACATCTGGCCCTTTGAGGACAGCCATTATGCTGATGTGGCCCTCGGTGAAAATGAGTTTGACACCCCTGGCCTAGAGGGTTTTTTTTCTTGCCACCCTCAGAAGAAGACAAAATACCTGACAGTACAGAAGTGTTGGTATGCTATAGTGTCATGACTCATGATTAAAGTATTGTGACACCCGTGCCAGGCGTTGACACAGACACACACACACACACACACCCTCACACAGACAGACACACACACACACACACACACACACACACACACACACACACACACACACACACACCCTCACCCAGACAGACACACACACACACACACACACACACACACACACACCCTCACCCAGACAGACACACACACCCTCACACAGACAGACACACACACACACACACACACACACACACACACAGACAGACACACACACACACACACACACACCCTCACCCAGACAGACACACACACAACCTCACACAGACAGACAGACACACACACACCCTCACCCAGACAGACACACACACCCTCACACACACACACACACACACACACACACACACAGACAGACAGACACACACACACACACACACACATACACACACACACACACAGACAGACACATACACACAGACAGACACACACCCTCACACACACAGACAGACACACACACACACACACACACACACACAGACAGACACACACACACACACACACACACACACACACAGACAGACACACACACACACACACACACACACACAGACAGACACACACACACACACAGACAGACACACACCCTCACACACACAGACAGACACACACACACACAGACAGACAGACACATACACACAGACAGACACACACCCTCACACACACAGACAGACACACACACACACATACACACAGACAGACACACACACACACAGACAGACACACACACACACACACAGACAGACACACACACACACAGACAGACACACACACACACAGACAGACACACACACACACACACAGACAGACACACACACACACACACACACATACACACAGACAGACACACACACACACACAGACACACACACACATACACACAGACACACACCCTCACACACACAGACAGACACACACACACACACACAGACAGACACACACACACACACACACACACAGACAGACAGACACATACACACAGACAGACACACACACACACATACACACAGACAGACACACACCCTCACACACACAGACAGACACACACACACACACACACACAGACAGACACACACACACACACACACACAGACAGACACACACACACACAGACAGACACACACCCTCACACACACAGACAGACACACACACACACAGACAGACAGACACATACACACAGACAGACACACACCCTCACACACACAGACAGACACACACACACACACACACAGACAGACACACACCCTCACACACACAGACAGACAGACACATACCTCTGCTCAGCCACATTTACTGTAAATGTCACACACCAACATATTGACCAAAAATGGACATAAAAGTAACTAAGACCTCAGGCCAGTCTCACACACACAAACTCTCAGTTCAATCAATTCCACAAACAAAAACATACAATTTACAATAGCGTCCACTCCACAGAACAAAATGCGTGAAAATCATCGCGATTCTGTATATTGTGTTTTATTTTGAAATTGACCGGATGTTTTGTGCGTTTCCTTGTCTGACTTCCTGTCCGGCTTGTCATATTCTGTCCAGCTTGACGCGTGCCTGCAGCGTACTCCGTCGAAAATAGATTTGCAGCATATTTGAAACGGAGCAGGGCGCAGTGGCGCTGTGTGAACACAATGATTGACTAGAGTGGCAGCTAAGTACAGCGTAGTGCGGGGCACTGACGGACCGCAGCGCGCACGGAGTAGGCTATGTGTGAATTATTGACGTGCACGGGAAATGTTAAACACAAACACAAAAAAAGAACACACAAAATTCAATATGAACTGAGGAGCCGCATGAGACCGGGCAAAGAGCCGCATGCGGCTCGAGAGCCGCGGGTTGGCCACCTCTGCCCTAGTTATTATGCTTTTGGGTTTCCAGGCTGTCGTCCTATTCTTTAGTGTTTCACCTTGACTCAATAATGAACTGAGATTTAGTCAAAGGTACTTTTTCTTAGTATCCTTTCCATTCTCGTTAACCCTTGTTAACCTAACATCTCAGAGAAAAGTACTGGAAATCTACAAGTCTTTGTTAAGTAGACCATCTCCCCTCCCTCTAGGCAAGGCAAGTTTATTTGTATAGCGCTTTTCATACACAAGGCAGACTCAAAGTGCTTCACATGACAAACATATTCCCCCGTATTTCCCTTTCATAAACACAAAAATTGGACTTTGTAGGTCAGCCCCGTCCATCTTACTCCCTGCAGACCCCATGGTGTCTGTCCTGTGAGATTATCAGGCGTCCCCGATCAATCTGTGTACATTTCTACCTTTACACTGGTTTTTCCAAGTTACCGGATTCAAGGAGTCACCTGAACTCCTCCGGACCTGGCGAAGTTAACTGAACTTCCTTTATTCAGACTATCTCGTAGTTATTTAGGGCCGTAAGATGGAAGAAACTTAACCTTTCAATTTTGTCCCAAAATACACAGTGACCTTTGACCTTTAATACAATAAAGTGAAATAAAATGGAAGAATTAAAAGACAATTAAAAAACAGAGAATAAAAACATATTTTCAGTACAATAGACAATAAACAGTGCAGAAGTTAAAAGTGTAATGTAGGTCAGATTTAGCAGAAGGCTAAGGTGAACATAAAAGTTTTCAGTCTGGTTTTAAAAGTGGTCAGAGTTGGGGCAAGTCTTAAATCTTCAGGAAGTTTATTCCAGCTGTTTGTTGCATAGTAACTAAATGATGCTTTCCCATGATTTGTATTTACTCTGGGAATCTCTAGCTCAAACATACATGTTCTGTTTGCTGTAGTGCTACTGACAAACAGAGAGTGCTACTGCAGAGCAACAGAGAGAGAGTGTTCTCTGGTGTTATTATGTGGGAAGAACTTTCCCATTTAATACATGTCTTACTGTAATATTCTGTTGTTTTGTTTTTAGGGTTCACATTTTATTTCAAATGTACAAGAATCCCCAAATTCTGTCAACTATGACACTGCCACTCTTTTGGATGTAAACTACTACTTGACTGATTGGCGGAGGCGTACGACTGCGAGGTGGTAACTCCAGTTTGTTTTCTGTTGTTAGTCGTCCGTGTCTAATCGACAGTGACTTCAGCATCATCCTGGTTTTAAATAGGCCTTTTACTCCTGTAGTCCCTTAGTTGTGTTTCCCTTGTTTGCATGGTGATGGCATACTGTAAAAGGAATCATTATGTAACAATCTCACTTTGAATATGAGTGCACATTTATTTCAATGTTCTTTGAATTATACACATAATCATTCAGGCCTTAGGAGTTGTGCCGCAGAGTGCTGAGACGCTTTGTTATGGGAGCTAGCTGGAAAATTGCGTTGATTTATTATTAAGAGAAAACGCAGAAGCTTTTCTAACACCATTAATAAAGTTTGTATTCAGTTCTTCAACAATTGTTTAGTTCCTGTAGGCAGTCCTGGATCTGGACCAGCTTCTCAGCTCTCTGCTGAGGCTCAGCATCACTCTGCATGTGTACAGAAGGCGGAAGGACACCTGGCCACACACAACACAGACAACACAGAGAGGTGTGTACATCAACTTGTATATAAACATGACTACTAGTCTTCTTGCCTTTGTGAAGTTGTCTTCGTAATTGTTTTCAGCTGCCTTGCTGCAGAAACACAGTTAGAAAACGACCTCTGTAATCAGCATTGGATGCCTTGTTGCTGTTATTGAACATTAGAAACTAATGAAAGTCTGAAGCATTGTTCCCCTTTGAAATCAAAGTTGTGGTGTGACTGTTGCAGTCTGCACCCTTCAATTAGATCTCCTTCATCATAGCTCCTAGCTGAGATTCCCCTGTCTACTGTTACTAGTCCAGTAAAAAGATGTCACCACAGAGATGGAAGGCTTAATGGTCAAATTTCCTTTGAGGAATCTTGTGGTTCTGATGGCTCTGCGCTCTGCAGAGCCATCAGAACCACAAGATTCCTCAAAGGAAATTATTCACGGCTCTGCAAACAAACAACCTCTGATCATGAAGAGAGTGCTTCTGTGCCCCGGCCCTGCCCTCCGTCTATAAGAGACAGGGCAGGAAGAAGGAACAGTTTTAGTAGTTTTGACAGAGCAAAAAAAAAGAGATTACTTCTGCTATCAGGAGAATTTCCATAACATCTTTGTGTCTTTAATCCAGATTGTGAATCCTCAGAAGAAGAAAGCTGTGCAGATCATCTACCAAGCTGTACTGAAAGTCAGGCCGGTGTGAAAGACTTGCGTCGCCTGTTAGCTGAAATCCACCTCATCAGTGCAGAGGTGAGTATTTACAAACTCCTAACACACACATCTCTCTCAACACATTCACAAGTTGATTTTCCCAGATGCTTGATAACATGCACGCATTACTTCAAATGCAGTATTGAAAAGGCGGATACAATACAACTACTGTACAGAAGATTAGCAAGGGATTACCTGAGAACCCTCTGGCTGATTGGTCAGGATGGTTAGCTCAGATTGTTAGAGCATGGTGCTAATAACGCCTAGGTCATTGGTTCAGTCCCTTTACTGGCCAATGACTGACAGATAAACATCACTGCTGCCTGTCCAGAAATCAAGACAGGAGTTATTTGTAAACTTGCAATGAATCTCAGTCCAGAGGATTGAGGGTTTGAGTCCCTTCATGGTTGACAGATCACTTTTATTGAAAGGATAAACCTGAATTTGATCATTCTTAACTCTGGCCTGATTTATATCTCTGACATTTTTCACTCTTCTCTTTGTAAATAATCAGTTTTAGAGGTTCCCGTATGTCGTTCTCTCTTCATAGTTATGGAGCTGAGTCACTCTGAAATACTGAGAGGCAAACACATCTATGAATTTAAGAAACCAATCCTTTCCAAGGAACAACATCTCATAACTGATCATCTCCGTCTTTTATGCATCTTAGATTGAATGATGTTTTTTCAGAGAAGAAGGAGTCATCATTGATGTAACAGCCCTCCTTTAGATGATTATATTACAATATAAATGTATGAAAATAATTAAATGAAAGGCAGATTAACTGCAGCACTGTATGTTCTGCCCCCCATAGTGTTCTACAGCTGTACAGCATCACCCCCCTTTTCTCCCCTTTTTCTCCCCCATTAGAGAATCTTCCACACATGAGCCCATTCCTGATTAGCCACACATTCGAGAAATGTCAGAAATGTTTCATGCGTCTTGTCTCGGCCTAACTGGAGCAGTCAGACGTCTGAACGAGGCTTCAGGTTGGTGGGCTCAGGGCTGAATGACGTTTATATCAATGAGGCGATCGGAAGAACCCCTCAGCCAGCTCAGGCTGCCCACAATACATCCAGGTTTACATTATTAAAGTTCAGACCACCGAGAGCCCAAGAGACCATTTGCAGAAACACCTAACTGAACAAATATTTAATTTTCTGTTAGAAGGACACAGGAAAGGGGCATGGAGAGAAAAGTGTATCAGCATTTATTATTCAGTTCATAAACAAATTTCACGAACATCGTTATGAGCAGCTGTTTATTCATATAGCTGTCATAGAACCTCAAGGGCTGAGAACCCTGGTGTGACAAAAACTGCAGTTCCTCCAGTGTCCACTAGAGTCTGTCTCCTGCAGTGAGTCAGTCCTCATAGAGCCCCATGTTAAAATGTCCAACTTTACAGCTGCAGTTCCTCCAGTGTCCACTAGAGTCTGTCTCCTGCAGTGAGTCAGTCCTCATAGAGCCCCATGTTAAAATGTCCAACTTTACAGCTGCAGTTCCTCCAGTGTCCACTAGAGTCTGTCTCCTGCAGTGAGTCAGTCCTCATAGAGCCCCATGTTAAAATGTCCAACTTTACAGCAGCAGTTCCTCCAGTGTCCACTAGAGTCTGTCTCCTGCAGTGAGTCAGTCCCCATAGAGCCCCATGTTAAAATGTCCAACTTTACAACTGCAGTTCCACCAGTGTCCACTAGAGTCTGTCTCCTGCAGTGAGTCAGTCCTCATAGAGCCCCATGTTAAAATGTCCAACTTTACAGCTGCAGTTCCTCCAGTGTCCACTAGAGTCTGTCTCCTGCAGTGAGTCAGTCCTCATAGAGCCCCATGTTAAAATGTCCAACTTTACAGCTGCAGTTCCTCCAGTGTCCACTAGAGTCTGTCTCCTGCAGTGAGTCAGTCCCCATAGAGCTCCATGTTAAAATGTCCAACTTTACAGCTGCAGTTCCTCCAGTGTCCACTAGAGTCTGTCTCCTGCAGTGAGTCAGTCCCCATAGAGCCCCATGTTAAAATGTCCAACTTTACAGCTGCAGTTCCTCCAGTGTCCACTAGAGTCTGTCTCCTGCAGTGAGTCAGTCCCCATAGAGCTCCATGTTAAAATGTCCAACTTTACAGCTGCAGTTCCTCCAGTGTCCACTAGAGTCTGTCTCCTGCAGTGAGTCAGTCCCCATAGAGCCCCATGTTAAAATGTCCAACTTTACAGCTGCAGTTCCTCCAGTGTCCACTAGAGTCTGTCTCCTGCAGTGAGTCAGTCCCCATAGAGCTCCATGTTAAAATGTCCAACTTTACAGCTGCAGTTCCTCCAGTGTCCACTAGAGTCTGTCTCCTGCAGTGAGTCAGTCCTCATAGAGCCCCATGTTAAAATGTCCAACTTTACAGCTACAGTTCCTCCAGTGTGCACTAGAGTCTGTCTCCTGCAGTGAGTCAGTCCACATAGAGCCCCATGTTAAAATGTCCAACTTTACAGCTGCAGTTCCTCCAGTGTCCACTAGAGTCTGTCTCCTGCAGTGAGTCAGTCCTCATAGAGCCCCATGTTAAAATGTCCAACTTTACAGCTGCAGTTCCTCCAGTGTCCACTAGAGTCTGTCTCCTGCAGTGAGTCAGTCCACATAGAGCCCCATGTTAAAATGTCCAACTTTACAGCTGCAGTTCCTCCAGTGTCCACTAGAGTCTGTCTCCTGCAGTGAGTCAGTCCTCATAGAGCCCCATGTTAAAATGTCCAACTTTACAGCTGCAGTTCCTCCAGTGTCCACTAGAGTCTGTCTCCTGCAGTGAGTCAGTCCCCATAGAGCCCCATGTTAAAATGTCCAACTTTACAGCTGCAGTTCCTCCAGTGTCCACTAGAGTCTGTCTCCTGCAGTGAGTCAGTCCCCATAGAGCTCCATGTTAAAATGTCCAACTTTACAGCTGCAGTTCCTCCAGTGTCCACTAGAGTCTGTCTCCTGCAGTGAGTCAGTCCCCATAGAGCCCCATGTTAAAATGTCCAACTTTACAGCTGCAGTTCCTCCAGTGTCCACTAGAGTCTGTCTCCTGCAGTGAGTCAGTCCACATAGAGCCCCATGTTAAAATGTCCAACTTTACAGCTGCAGTTCCTCCAGTGTCCACTAGAGTCTGTCTCCTGCAGTGAGTCAGTCCCCATAGAGCCCCATGTTAAAATAAACATGTTTACAGTCTGGTATAAAAACAGTTTGGGTCTCTAGAGCTCATTTCTCTCTTCAACTGTACGGGCTGAATGTTTCTACAACTCACCTGTTTACATTATATTAAGGCTTAAAGGGATGTAGAATTAGGGGGCGTGGCCTCTTTGAGTGACAGGTGTGAGCTGCTAGGTGTCCCCTCAGCTAATTCAGTCCCTGACCTTTAACCTCTGGGCCGTGTTTGTGCTGTTGGAGCCTTTTGGAGATTTGTTCCTGTAAATATCAGACTAATAATCTGTCTCTCTGTGAGCTTTATTGGACTAACAGACCGTCAAACAAGTCTGAGCTCCACTTTTTACAACCAGTCACATCAGAACTTTATTTCATTTACATGTTAGCAACAATTAGCAGCTAACTGAGTCTGTGAGAAACATACCTGGCACCTCCAAATATGTCACTTTTGCACCTGAGAACAAAGATGGTGCCGGCTAAAATGCATGGTGCTACGTCCATCGTTCATACAGTCCATGGTGCACACTGCAGATGGACTGTGACTCCGCCTTAAGTAGGTAGCTACCATTTCAAGTTTCCACAAAATGATGCAGGAAAAAGCTCCTCTTAAAAAGTCCCTGCAGAATGATGCATGAAACGATGCAAATCTCTTCACTGAGTAAAGTGCTGAGAGTTCAGGTGACAGCAAATGAATCAGTAGAAACATACTTTTATTAAATACTTTGGTTGCTGTGGTTCCTCTGGGCAGTGTACTCGGGGAGAGAACCTTTGTCTGGGATTTGACTGCGGTCTCTTCATGGCGCCGTAAAACGAACCAAATAAGGGCTGTGGCCAGAAATCCTGCTCGCTCTAAACGCCGGAGCCTCGGAGCCATACGGAGATATGAGCAGAGATTCACTGATCCCAGAAATCCCGAGTGGCATGCAGCCTGGCCTGCGTTCATCCAGCCACTGTGGCTGCTGGATCAGAGCCCGTCAGAGCCGATCAGCCTTACAGAAGTCAAACGGCTCCTCGCTGCTGGGGTCGCTCTGTGTGCGTGAGTGTGAGGGCTTAAAGGGTCTCTGCAGGTTTACTGCTGAGTCTGCAGATGCATAATGGAGGATTCACTGACCTTTTCTTCATACCTGCACCCTTCGAGGAAAAACACCCCAGAAATTAAACAGATTTTTCACTTTTTCGTGCAGATTTTTGAGCCCTCAAACACAGATAGCATGGCTCAGAGTCGAGGACTGACACTCAGGTCAGCATATGAGGTCGCTCTGCAGAAAGTTGTTAACAGAGGGGATTTCTCAGAAAAGATCCCCTCCACTGGTTAGCAAACCACAAATCCTGCTCTGGCCAGAAGCCTCTGCTGAATGTGCAAGAAAAGCTAAAGGGTAAGGGATGAGAGGAGGGAAGAAAACAGTGGGCTGCCATGAAAATGAAAGGCAGATTCTGTAGATGTGATTTTTATGTCACAGTGAAAAAAGATGAAAAATGGAGAGAAATAAACATCACGGGGCTGGCGGGGCCTCTTGTTTCGTTTGGCGGATTGAGGCACAGAACCATTACAGCCCAGTCATTACCCAGGAATCCAGAGAGAGGGAAAGAAAACCAGGCCTTTCCTTCCTCTTCTTCTCTCCTCTTTCTGTCTTTCTCTCACCCCTCCACATCCTCTACTTCTCTGTCGCCTCTCTTCCTCTCCTTGGTTTGTTTCCTTCATACCTTTTGTCCCCCGAATTGGTTTTGATTAATTTACAATCCCCTCAAAGACCCCGACAATCTGCCGGAGAGGAAAGTTTCAGCCAGTTTGAGGTTAGAATGAATTCTGCTGCTGATTTGAGTTTGGACTAAGAAGAATATAAAGTGCACCTCTTTGGAAAAGCAGGAGATCATTTTGGGTAGGTGTTTATGAGGCACTCCGGTGGCTTTTACTGTAATATGAAGAATAATTTAAGGAGAATCTGATCCACAGCGCTGCAGGAGAGGAAGCGTTCTGGTCTCTGGTCACATTATTAATATTATCCTTCATGAAAACGGTTCCTCTCTGGTGGGAACGAGGAGCCTCAGAGAGGAACCGTCGGTCTGCGGCCTCCAACTTTTACCGCTCAGCAAACAGAGCCGGGAAGAGATGGTCCACGCCACACATGTAGAAACCGAGAAAAACTCCAGAGCTGGAATGAAAACCGTATGTGCAGGAAAGCTCTGAACGCTCGCTGCCAGCTTCACCACACAGGAAACAGCAGAGCGGAGACGAGTGACGGATCGTAGAGGATGCATGGAAACAGATTCTGTGTCAGTGCTGCAAAAGTAAGAAAGGAAACGGCACGATGCAAATCAGATTCAAGAGTCTGTGTTCATCTTTTGTTTTTGTTGTTCTTTTTTTCACACGATAGATGGGCAGACAGATGGAGTGAGACACACAGACAGAAACACTCATGTGTGACCTGCATTCTCTCTGAGCGCTGAGCTGCAACCAGGTTGTCTTCTCTCTATTTGGGTAACCTGAGTGTCTAGCGACCCACACAATGTCAAATAAACCCATCCAGTCCTTTGTTTGTGGTCTGCATAAGTCTTACCACACAGAGAAAAATGCCCTGTTTCAAATGTGCTCTCCTTGTGATGTCACAGTGGGATTCTGGTAAAAAAATACCCTCCTCTCCCCTGGTTTCTCCACCCATGGACTCCACCCCCAGCCTAGAGCAAAACTTTTGAGCAGGTCCGGTTTTATTCTCGCTAGTGAAGGAGTGATGTCTACTGTGAAAACTCAGGGGGGGCTCATTGCATTTAAAGAGACACACACACCAAAACGGAGCGTTCTGAGAGAGCTGGTTTCTACAGGGTCACAAACCTCCTCTGGTGCTTGATTCATGTTATATTTTAAAGCACAGCACAGATGTTTCATTTAGACCACAGGGGACTGTTTGAAAAGGTGTGTGTGTGTGTGTGTGTGTGTGTGTGCGTACTTGCGTGCGTGCGAGCGTGCGTGTGTGCGTGCGTGCGTGCGTGTGTCTGTGTGTGTGTGTGTGTGTGTGTGTTTGTCACTGAGTGTGTGTGTGTGTTTGTCACTGAGTGTGTGTGTGTGTGTGTGTGTCACTGAGTGTGTGTGTGTGTGTGGGTGTCACTGAGTGTGTGTGTGTGTGTGTGTGTGTGTGTGTGTGTGTGTCTGTGAGGCTACTCCTTCAGATCATCTCATCCTCTCACTGAAAGCCTCCTCTATCGCTACTGTTCTATTCTCCTCACTTCTTCTTGTACGTCGGCCATGTTGGCTGCTTCAATCCCATCCATGTTGGTTCAGAGTTCTTTTCTGTCGCTCACAGATGTTACAGACGGGTCGAGTCGACTGATTGATGAGTCTCAGCGTCCCTGTTTACTCGACAGCTACAGCGGAGAGCTAAAGTACCTCGATTTTAGACGATGAGTCCCTCCCTTAGCACAGTGTTTTTCAGCTTCTTCCCTCTGAGTGGAGGTTTTAGTCCCTTGGTGCTGAACAAACTGTATGAAACAACTTCTTCTCCACCAAACAGTCTGTTTGTTTTCACACAACTTTTTCACAAGGTTACGTCTGTCCTGTGTCATATGACCTGATGCAGTCTCAGGCTGTCAGAACTTTATAAACTCAGGCATCAACAACATCTTCATCAGAGTTCAACAGAACGTTTAGTTTGTCAGGACAGGAACACGCAGCTGTCTTCACCCTCCAGTCGTGACTCAAAGCATGAAAACAAACCCATGCATCATACTCAGGAGAGCAGATAGCTTGTTAACATCGGGTCTCCTGTGATGTTTTGGGACATTGGGCCAGCAGCATCTGTGTCATTGTGCTGGGAGGGGGGACGGGGGGTGGGTAGGGGGGTGGCATCAGTGTCAGTCTTTAACACCAGCCTCCATGGCTTGTGGGCAGATTTAGCACGGTGCATTCTTCTTTTCAAAGAGTCTGTACAGAAAGAGAGGCTGTTCATGACTGGACAAGGTGGAGTCACTGGGCACCGTGCCCACACCCAGCCCCCTCAGCCCCTCACCAGCTCACCCACCAACCCCTCACCCGTTGCTGGTCTGATGGGGGCAGAGCATGTGGCGGGGCTGCAGCTTTTGTCTATCATGTTTTACATGTCAGCACAGTCTCAGTGATGTTTAATGTGTTTTTTTTATTATTGTGGGGGTCGGGGTGGGTGTAAAGTGGGTGGGGCCATCAGGCTGTGGGGTGACAGGTCTGTCAGTCAGAGCGACTGACAGACAGGCGGGCTGTGAGAACGGGTGACAGAGGCCTTTTATTGGTTTATCAAACCGCTGACCCCCCATCACCCTGAGCACAGGAAACGCTCCGACACATGAATGGAGAGATCACGTCAATGAGGAGGACGAGGCCTGGGACAACAGGAAGGAGGGAGGGAGGAGGATGAGCGGGGGGGGGGGACTTGGGGTGAACTTGGAGGGTGGGGATGGAGATTTAGAGGATAAACTCCTCCCTCCTCATTTTAACATTTTAAATATGAAGCTCGATCTAGAGTGTGGACAGGGTGAAGGCAGCCCTGCCCTATAGATGTTTCATATATACCCACATATACCCACCTGTTCTGTGCAGAAGGAAGTGCTCGAAAACTCCTCTCACACATGCGCTGCACTCCTGAAAAAGTCCAGACATTGTCCTGGTGGACTGCAAGGAAGAATGCATATCTATGTATCTGTCACAGTGACCTTTTCCTGCGCAGCCCTGTAAAAAGTCTGAGTAAAGTCGGGTTAGTCGATGTGTGAACGCAGCAGGTAATAGTCTGGAACATTCATGGAGGGCGAGTGGGCGGGGCAGTGACATCGCTCACAGTGGGTGGAGTTTTTTCTGCTTTATACTTTTTATTCCTCGCCTCAGTTGTCTGTATCA
The DNA here is from genome assembly GCA_020745685.1 of Tautogolabrus adspersus. NCBI lineage: Eukaryota > Metazoa > Chordata > Actinopteri > Labriformes > Labridae > Tautogolabrus > Tautogolabrus adspersus. Next base: position 1,074,369 of record CM036541.1, on the reverse strand, counting down.
TGTTTTCTTCTGTTGTGGAAACATCCAAATACATGTTGGAGAAATATTAAGACTCAAACAGGAGACATTACTGAACACAAGAGTGCATTTAGCACAAACAAATCTAATTATGCGCCATGAAGTAAGTGTATGACAAGACGAGAACGAATCAGGAAAATGTCAGGACCTTCGTGTCTGGGAATCTTCTGGAAGTTGTCTGGAGTTTATATGTGAAAGGGGGTCTACAGAGACAGAGAGCTTTAGACTTCAACTTAAATCGACCAGAAGGGGAAAAATCTTCCTCAAAATCTGCAGGTGTGCATTTCAGCATAAATAACTGTAGCACCAGTTGCACAATAAAAGCAGCACTCTGTGTTGAAATATTCTTCCCCAGAGATCATAAAGCGACCTCTGCAGGAAGATCCTCAGGTTGAGGTTGATCGTTGTCTGAGTCGATTCTGATCCCTTTAAAACAACCTGTAGTGTTTTCTCCCCCCCTCAGCAGCAGCTCAGCACAGTTTGGTAAACAGATCATGTAGCATTGCAGCAGTGAAGAGAGCAGAGCGATCAGCTGGTTGATGGAGGGAGATAGTGAAGAGGGAGAGGAGGAGAGTAGGAGCATCATGAAGCATTTCAGTTTGTGATACATGCTGTGATTCAAGAGAGAGGAGGCTGCTTCACGTGAGTTTAAAGTACGAGGTCGACGCTTGTCTCTTTGAAACATCTTTATAATCATTCACAGACAGATATAAATCTATATATATAAGATCTTTGTTCTCTAAATCCACGTTTTACACAGAACTCTTCTTTTATCACTTTCCATGAGGGAGTGAAAGAAAACATTCATCATCCTGAGACAGAAAAGTGAAGCTGTGTAGAACTGCACATCAATCTGACCTTCAAAGAGCTATGCACATTTATATGAAGACGACCTTTAACCTCTATAACTGAGTGATGCTTTGGTCCAGGCCGGGCCGTCTGGATTACCTGTACGTCTGTGTGTGTTTGTCTGTGTTCAGGCGTCCTCCTTCGTCCTGGTCGGTTTGTTAATGATCCGAGCCGAGCCGGTCCAACCATCAGAGATGGAGAGGAGAGGAGACACACATTCACATGAAACACACACACAGACACACTGCAGATAAGGAGATGGAAATATCTGCCATGATCTCATATCACAAGCTGAGTGCTGGTGCTGCAGAGTGAGACACTTTCCCTCCCTCATATTCATCCTGACCCACCTCTCTCTCTCTGTCATGTGATCATCTGCTCTGAGGTCACAGCAGACTGTAGAAAGGATGGACATAACCTCTCTGACGTCAAGTGTAGAATAATGGCTGTTACCATGTTGGTTTTCTGGAGCCAGACGTGACCATATATGGACGAGAGGGTGGAGCTGGAGAGGAGTGAGGAGTTAGCAAATTCAGCTTGACGTGTGCTTGCAGCTGCTTTGTGGAAAAGATAGACTCAGGGTGGCGCTGCCAACATGCACAAGGGTGTGCAGTAGAAAACACGAGGACTAGAGAGGGCGCCATCAGCTCCAGAGTTCATGACTAGGACCAAATGTGATGCACACAGATCCTGTAGAATCTACCCATTAAGAAGCTTCCGTTATGAGGGAAAGTAGAACGAACACTTCCTGCAGGTTAACTTCACAACCCAGATAACTTAGGGCTAGTCTTCAGAGACTTACATCTGGCAGCTAGCAGCTCCCACCTGTCACTCAAAGAGGCCACGCCCCCTAACTCTACATCACTTTAAGCTTTAATATAACGTTAACAGGTGAGTTGTATAAACATTCAGTCCGTACAGTTGAAGAGAGAAATGAGCTCTAGAGACCCAAACTGTTTTTATACCAGACTGTAAACATGTTTATTTTAACATGGAGCTCTATGAGGACTGACTCACTGCAGGAGACAGACTCTAGTGGACACTGGAGGAACTCCATCCATCCATCCATCTTCTTCCGCTTATCCGGGGTCGGGTCGCGGGGGCAGCAGCCTAAGCAGGGAAACCCAGACTTCCCTCTCCCCAGCCACTTCGTCCAGCTCTTCCCGGGGGATCCCGAGGCGTTCCCAGGCCAGCTGAGAGACATAGTCTCTCCAGCGTGTCCTGGGTCTTCCCCGGGGTCTCCTACCGGTGGGACGTGCCCTGAACACCTCACCCGGGAGGCGTCCGGGGCTCCTCCCGGATGACCGAGCTTCTCACCCTATCTCTAAGGGAGAGCCCAGCCACCCTACGGAGGAAGCTCATTTCGGCCGCTTGTACCCGCGATCTAGTTCTTTCGGTCACTACCCAAAGCTCATGACCATAGGTAAGGGTAGGAACGAAGATCGACTGGTAAATCGAGAGCTTCGCCTTTCGGCTCAGCTCCCTCTTCACCACGACGGATCTGTGCAGAGTCCGCATTACTGCAGACGCCGCACCGATCCGCCTGTCGATCTCCCGCTCCATCCTTCCCTCAATCGTGAACAAGATCCCGAGAGTTGGAGGTCACGGTCTGATGAAGCCAACAGGACCACATCATCTGCAAAAAGCAGTGACCCAATCCTGAGGTCACCAAACCGGAACCCCTCAACGCCCTGGCTGCGCCTAGAAATCCTGTCCATAAAAATTATGAACAGGATCGGTGACAAAGGGCAGCCCTGGCGGAGTCCAACACCCACCAGAAACGAGTCCGACTTACTACCAGCTATGCGGACCAAGCTCTGACACCGGTCGTACAGGGAACGGACGGCCTGTATCAGGGGGTCCGATACCCCGTACTCCCGGAGAACCCCCCACAGGACCCCCCGGGGGACACGGTCGAATGCCTTTTCCAGGTCCACAAAGCACATGTGGACTGGTTGGGCAAACTCCCATGCACCCTCAAGGATCCCGCGGAGGGTGTAGAGCTGGTCCACAGTTCCACGACCCGGACGAAAACCACATTGCTCCTCCTGAATCCGAGGTTCGACTATCCGACGGACCCTCCTCTCCAGTACCCCCGAATAGACCTTACCAGGGAGGCTGAGGAGTGTGATCCCCCTATAGTTGGAACACACCCTCCGGTCCCCCTTCTTAAAAAGAGGGACCACCACCCCAGTTTGCCAATCCAGAGGCACTGCCCCCGATGTCCACGCGATGTTGCAGAGTCGTGTCAACCATGACAGCCCCACAACATCCAGGGCCTTGAGGAACTCCGGGCGGATCTCATCCACCCCCGGGGCCTTGCCACCGAGGAGCTTCTTGACTACCTCGGCGACCTCAGCCCCAGAGATAGGAGAGCCCACACCCGGGTCCCCAGGCCCTGCTTCCTTACCTGAAGGCGTGTCGGTGGGATTGAGGAGGTCTTCGAAGTATTCCTTCCACCGATCCACGACGTCCTGAGTCGAGGTCAGCAGGGCACCGTCCCCCCCCATACACAGTATTGACGGTGCACTGCTTCCCCCTCCTGAGACGCCGGATGGTGGTCCAGAACCTCTTCGAAGCCGTCCGGAAGTCGTTCTCCATGGCCTCACCGAACTCCTCCCATGTCCGGGTTTTTGCCTCAGCGACCGCCGCAGCCGCCCCGCGCTTGGCCTGCCGGTACCTGCCTGCTGCCTCCGGAGTCCCACAGGCCAAATAGGCCCTATAGGACTCCTTCTTCATCTTGACGGCATCCCTCACCGCCGGTGTCCACCAGCGGGTTCGGGCATTGCCGCCATGACAGGCACCGACCACCTTGCGGCCACAAGACCGGTCGGCCGCCTTGACAATGGAGGCACGGAACATGGCCCACTCGGACTCAATGTCCCTCGCCTCCCCCGGTACATGGTCAAAGTTCTCCCGGAGGTGGGAATTGAAGCTCTCTCTGACAGGAGACTCTGCCAGACGTTCCCAGCTGACCCTCACAATGCGTTTAGGTCTGCCAGGTCTGACCGGCATCCTCCCCCACCATCGGAGCCAACTCACCACCAGGTGGTGATCAGTTGACAGCTCCGCCCCTCTCTTTGCCCGAGTGTCCAAGACATGCGGCCGCAAGTCCGACGACACGACTACAAAGTCAATCATCGAACTGTGGCCTAGGGTGTCCTGGTGCCAAGTGCACATATGGACACCCTTATGCTTGAACATGGTGTTCGTTATGGACAATCTGTGATGAGCACAGAAGTCCAATAACAGAACACCGCTCGGGTTTAGATTGGGGGGGCCGTTCCTCCCAATCACACCCTTCCAGGTCTCACTGTCGCTGCCGATGTGAGCGTTGAAGTCCCCCAGCAGAATAATGGAATCCCCAGAGGGAGCACTTTCCAGCACCCCCTCCACGGAGTCCAGAAAGGGTGGATACTCTGAACTGCTGTTTGGGCCATAGGCACAAACAACAGTCAGGATCCGTCCCCCCACCCGAAGCGGAGGGAGGCTACCCTTTCATCCACTGGGGTAAACTCCAACATACAGGCGCCAAGCCGAGGGGCAATAAGTATTGCCACCCCTGCCCGGCGCCTTTCACCAATGGCAACTCCAGAGTGGACGAGAGTCCAACCCCTCTCGAGAAGACTGGTTCCAGAGCCCTTGCTATGCGTCGAGGTGAGGCCGACTATATCTAGCCGGAGCTTCTCAACCTCGCGCACCAGCTCAGGCTCCTTCCCCGCCAGAGAGGTGACATTCCACGTCCCTAGAGCTAGCTTCTGCAGCCGAGGATCGGACCGCCAAGGTCCCCGCCTTTGGCTGCTGCCCAGCTCACACTGCACCCGACCCCTTTGGCCCCTCCTACGGGTGGTGAGCCCACGGGAAGGGGGTCCCACGTTGCCTCTTCGGTCTGTGCCCGGCCGAGCCCCAATGGGTGCAGGCCCGGCCACCAGGCGCTCGCCATCGAGCCCCACCCCCAGGCCTGGCTCCAGGGGGGGGCCCCGGTGACCCGCGTCCGGGCAAGGGAAACCCAGGACCATATGTATTAATCATCATTAGGGTTTTTGTGAGCTACGTTTTGTCTGGTCCCTCCCCCCGGACCTGTTTGCCTTGGGTGACCCTACCAGGGGCATAAAGCCCCCGACAACGGAGCTCCTGGGGTCATTGGGACACTCAAACCCCTCCACCACGATAAGGTAGTAGCTCAGGGAGGGAACTGCAGCTGCACTGGAGGAACTGCAGCTGTAAAGTTGGACATTTTAACATGGGGCTCTATGAGGACTGACTCACTGCAGGAGACAGACTCTAGTGGACACTGGAGGAACTGCAGCTGTAAAGTTGGACATTTTAACATGGGGCTCTATGGGGACTGACTCACTGCAGGAGACTGACTCTAGTGGACACTGGAGGAACTGCAGCTGTAAAGTTGGACATTTTAACATGGGGCTCTATGGGGACTGACTCACTGCAGGAGACAGACTCTAGTGGACACTGGAGGAACTGCAGCTGTAAAGTTGGACATTTTAACATGGGGCTCTATGGGGACTGACTCACTGCAGGAGACTGACTCTAGTGGACACTGGAGGAACTGCAGCTGTAAAGTTGGACATTTTAACATGGGGCTCTATGAGGACTGACTCACTGCAGGAGACAGACTCTAGTGGACACTGGAGGAACTGCAGCTGTAAAGTTGGACATTTTAACATGGGGCTCTATGGGGACTGACTCACTGCAGGAGACAGACTCTAGTGGACACTGGAGGAACTGCAGCTGTAAAGTTGGACATTTTAACATGGCGCTCTATGGAGACTGACTCACTGCAGGAGACAGACTCTAGTGGACACTGGAGGAACTGCAGCTGTAAAGTTGAACATTTTAACATGGGGCTCTATGAGGACTGACTCACTGCAGGAGACAGACTCTAGTGGACACTGGAGGAACTGCAGCTGTAAAGTTGGACATTTTAACATGGGGCTCTATGAGGACTGACTCCATGCAGGAGACAGACTCTAGTGGACACTGGAGGAACTGCAGCTGTAAAGTTGGACATTTTAACATGGGGCTCTATGAGGACTGACTCACTGCAGGAGACAGACTCTAGTGGACACTGGAGGAACTGCAGCTGTAAAGTTGGACATTTTAACATGGGGCTCTATGAGGACTGACTCACTGCAGGAGACAGACTCTAGTGGACACTGGAGGAACTGCAGCTGTAAAGTTGGACATTTTAACATGGGGCTCTATGAGGACTGACTCACTGCAGGAGACAGACTCTAGTGGACACTGGAGGAACTGCAGCTGTAAAGTTGGACATTTTAACATGGGGCTCTATGAGGACTGACTCCATGCAGGAGACAGACTCTAGTGGACACTGGAGGAACTGCAGCTGTAAAGTTGGACATTTTAACATGGGGCTCTATGAGGACTGACTCACTGCAGGAGACAGACTCTAGTGGACACTGGAGGAACTGCAGCTGTAAAGTTGGACATTTTAACATGGGGCTCTATGAGGACTGACTCCATGCAGGAGACAGACTCTAGTGGACACTGGAGGAACTGCAGCTGTAAAGATGGACATTTTAACATGGGGCTCTATGAGGACTGACTCACTGCAGGAGACAGACTCTAGTGGACACTGGAGGAACTGCAGCTGTAAAGTTGGACATTTTAACATGGGGCTCTATGAGGACTGACTCACTGCAGGAGACAGACTCTAGTGGACACTGGAGGAACTGCAGCTGTAAAGTTGGACATTTTAACATGGGGCTCTATGAGGACTGACTCACTGCAGGAGACAGACTCTAGTGGACACTGGAGGAACTGCAGCTGTAAAGTTGAACATTTTAACATGAGGCTCTGAGTTCAGTTAAAGAGAAGGGCGGTAATAGAGAACTTCACTGCACTTCTCTGTTTTTTTCCAAACTGGCTCTTCCTTTTTTGTGGTTAAATGCTGCGGAAAATTGTCCGTCCTGGCAGCACAGAGGTGGATGTTTTCCCCTCGTCAGAGTGCGGATGGAGCACATTCCAGGGCAAAGCTGTGTAAATCCCTCCATTGATTTGGTGCAAAACCCTCCTGACCTCTGGAATACATTAGCAGATTAGCCATGGAGGCTGTGAGCACACAGCTTTCTTAGCTCAGCCGCCGGCCCTATTCAGAGCAGCAGTCTGCCCCCGGCCCCCCAAACACAGAGCCCGGATACAGGGGGCAGAGGGGCCCACACCCACTCTCATACACTCAAACCCAATAACAACTGTAAAGTCTTTATCCCACATGCTCTCCTGAACATTTCTGGAAAGTTTGAGGACAGGCTGCCCTTAAAACCTTCCTGAATCCACTCACAGAGGGACGTTTTCTGTCGGACAGGAGGGGGGGGGGGGGGGTCACAGGAGGCAGCACATGATGTAAAAAAAGATGGCATGGATGAAAAACAGCGTTCAGAGTGTTTTGTCTCTATCAATGCTACGTATCTTTTGATGTATATACAGTGTAAACAATTGAGCGTTAAAAAAACCCTAAAGAAGCCGCTTCATTACGTGTTCTATGATCACACCGGTTGCAGGATATAGATGTCATCATGCTGCCCACTCACTAGCCTCGAATTTTCCCGAATATTTCCTGCTGTGTTCACACATCAGCTCACTCCGACTTCATGCAAAACTTTTAGCTGAAATTCTGGATCGAACCGGGGGTGAAAAATGTGATTGTTTGCTTTCACGCATGCAGCTCATTTTTCAGGAGTTTTGCATCAGATTGTGCTGCACCATTAATGTAGTAAGTGTTCAGTCCAAATTCTAAACATTACAGAGAGCTGTCTCCCCCCCCCCTCCTCTCTAGAGTGGATGCTCACGCAGGTCACCATGTGGTGGACACTGAAGCTTCAGTGTTTATCCAGCTCTGCATCGGTCTGTAAACCTTTCTGCGTTCTAACCTCTCTCCATTTTTCAAAAGCATCTCCAATATTGATCCTAGTTTGAGCACGTTTCTGCTCGTGGAGCTTATTAGAAACATGCAGAGGCTTTTTAGGTCGGGTACAATCACTTCTATCTGAACCAGTTCTCTTGCCCGCTTCCATCGCTGCAACACCTGTTGGTTTGACCTGATAACTGCTCTCATATCTGGCAAACCGAGGGGCGTCCAAAACGGCCGTGTGGGGGTGCCTTAAAACCGCCTACCTTCTCTGGTCCAAACAAATCCAGACCATTCAGGACCAGAATCTAAAGTTAGAAGGAGGACATACTGGCTGCTGCATTGTTGTCAGAGAAGCCAGCACTTCAACATAGCATGTTTCCTTAATGTCTGATCATAGAGTAAGCTCACTTTATCATCTCACTCTCTACACAGCTCACTGATTGGACCTTTGAACGACAAGTTGTGCAGGAAGAGAACGTTCACCTGCTGAAAACACAAACAAAGGTTTGTAGTTATTGATGAATCATTTATAAAGTCAGTCTCATGGGGGAACTCCAGTTTAGGTTTTAGTTCCTTAATAAACCGATACATGTTTGACATAAACCCTGTATGATTATATCAAAGGGTTTGACTGCATATTTTTTGGACTACCTTTGCTGAATACATTCACCTGTGCACACTCTAGTTAAAAAGGTAACTGTCAGTATAAACCAGGTGTAATATAATATTCTTGTAACAGATGACGTGAGTGTCGGCCTGAACAGAATAATCCGTCCTCCTGTGAAGCCGAGTGTTGCTGTAATTAAACGAACAAGCAGCCGTGTGGGAAAAACCTGAGCAGGTGATGACTGTAACAGTGAAAGTGGAGGAGACACACCTGCAAACTGATCCCTGAGAGTCCTGATGTTCACACTGAAGCCACTCCCCCTGACTCCCCCCTGTTCTCCCCCCAGCTGCACTACTCACCCTCTAAAAACACACTCATCTCACCCTGCTCTGTGCTGTCACTGCTTTAGTGAGTCACTGTAATTCACAGTGACAACAAGCAAGAGGCTGTATATAAACCTGTTATCTGTCATATTTATTCTGAAAGAATTTCAATATTTTCTTCCACATTTCAATGTCCTGCTGCTGCAGAAAATCCATCGGTTAATATTCTACTCCGAGGCTTTTGTTCCTCAAAGAGGGAACAATGAGACAGTCGGACCGTCACAGGGGCTGATAGGCTGAGGAAAAGTCTGCTGCTGACCTCTGACCCTCAAGTAAAGAATAGATGACAGAGGTGACAGAGGAGGGGGAGCAGTTTAAGTTTCACAGCCCTGTTCGAATGCAGCGCTTGTTTCAATGTTTTGTACGAGTGTGAGGAGCGTTTTCTTTCCCTCCGAGACCTGAAGCACTTAAAAGTTAAACAAAAACGCCGGCGAGGGAAACGGACGCAAAGGGAAGAATACCAATCAGAAGAGAAACAGGAAAGAAAGGCTTTGAGAAAAAAGCAAGAGAAAGGTTCAGCAGAAGACGAGTTATAAATCAAAGATGGCGTGAAACTCGGCACCTTCAGGCGCTCTGTTTTCAAACGGAGGAGCTGAATAGCTGTCCAGCAGAGCGCAGCCTCTCCGAGCTCTGATGTGCTAATAGAAGTGATCAGTTGTTGTTTATCCAGCATTACTCAGAAGAGCTGAATCAATCAGGGTGTAAACATTAACCCGGGCCGGGGGGGCCGCAGGGCGGGAAACCGTTTCAGAGAAGAAGGAGTCAGTCACACAGAATGACAAACAGGCAGCAGGAGGGAGTCGGGCACCTTTCGACTGGTTCCCACAGAAAAATAAAAAGACTGAGCAAACATTTACGAGATGTTTCAGAGGGGTTTTAGACATGCAGCCATCCTCCATGCAGAATATTCAGTAAATATGTAGAAAGAAAAACAAACAAAATCCAGATTTAACTGCAAAAAACATGTTGTAAAGCCAGAGCTTTAACTCCGTTATTAACTGAAAAACCTTTTTTTTCTTGATCAAATAAAGCTCAGGGAACTCTGACAGTTAAAAAATAACATTTTCATGATTAATTTAAATTTTAAATTCTTTAACTTGTGCAGTTTTTGAGACTTTAAGACCTATTTGATTTGTTGGTGCACTTTGGCGCCCTTCTAAGGTCTCTGAGTGCAACTGCGCTGTCGTAAAACACACACTGTGTTGTTAACTCCTCCCCCTCTTAGACAACGTGCATCTGTTGACAATCAGAGGGCGGAGAAGTGGACGAAGACGTCGTGAGAAGTTAAAGAAGCATATCCACTGACGAGGTTCAGTAATATTACTGGATTTAGATCAAACCTGACTCTGCTAGCGTCTACAGCCCGTTGTTAGCTAACTGTTAGCATGTGGAGTATGTGTATGTGTATTCAACTGTTACCATGACGACTATAGGCTCAATTACTACATGCAAGTTGAGATAGGTTTGTAAGGTTCCAAACTTAATCCAAACGATCAAGTGGTTACCTCTAAGGCTGAGTAATAAAGCCAGGGCAGAATTACCAAAAACGTCAGTTCCTCCAGTGTCCACTAGAGTCTGTCTCCTGCAGTGAGTCAGTCCTCATGGAGCCCCATGTTAAAATGTCCAACTTTACAGCTGCAGTTCCTCCAGTGTCCACTAGAGTCTGTCTCCTGCAGTGAGTCAGTCCCCATAGAGCCCCATGTTAAAATGTCCAACTTTACAGCTGCAGTTCCTCCAGTGTCCACTAGAGTCTGTCTCCTGCAGTGAGTCAGTCCCCATAGAGCCCCATGTTAAAATGTCCAACTTTACAGCTGCAGTTCCTCCAGTGTCCACTAGAGTCTGTCTCCTGCAGTGAGTCAGTCCCCATAGAGCCCCATGTTAAAATGTCCAACTTTACAGCTGCAGTTCCTCCAGTGTCCACTAGAGTCTGTCTCCTGCAGTGAATCAGTCAAAAGATGAAACTAACAGACGAGCAGAGTTTATTTCCTCCTCCTCTCATTGAAGTCGGGCAGTGCTCAGCAGAGACCATCTGTGTGACGGGCGGCTCGGCTGGTGGCTGAACTGTCCGCCTGTGGCTTTGAGGTCTGTTGGGGGGGGGGGGGGTTGGGCCATGTGTCAGCACTGAGGAGGGGCACTGGGGTCCTGTTGGGCCTTGTAGCCTGGGACCATGATGCCTGTCCCCCTGACCCACAGCCCCACCCTTTACCCCAAACGAGACCCACACATCATAACACACACTCGCGCACAATAACAGGTCAATGACCAGTCGCTCCATCTATCGACACACACACTTAGCTTTTAGATGAGCTTACAATGTTAGAGACTAAACACATATTTACTAAACTGAACTAAACTTCAATGAAATACAAAACAAGCCCTCTTGCCAACACAGCTCTTGAGTTGAAGAAAGTTTACCTTAACACGTAAAGGATTTTTATTTATTTATTTGAATGACTTCTCCGAGTGATTCTGTGTTACAGTTCTGCATGTCGGCTTCGTCCCGTGTCTCGTCTCTGATTGGGCGATGACTGATGGAATCTTTCTGCTAAGTGCTCTGAGAGAAAGTGCAGCACTCGACTTGATTAATTTATTTGTACAGTGCAGATTTTTCTATGATGTTGAGAGAAATGTACATTAGTCTGCATGTTCCCGTGTGTTTACATGAAGACAGATTGTACAGGGTTTCCCCGCACGTCTCCGAGGTTTCTGTCGGAGTCATCTTTATATAAATGTAGCAGTGAAAGCTCTTTTGTCCTGGGGGGCATTCAGCTCTGCAGGAGTCTATCCAGGTGCCTACAGATGAACTTTTTATTTTATAGTCCTGGTGAGAGTTTTTAATCTGCTCAGGGTTTCTGCCATCGCTGCAGGCAGGAGGGCGGAGAGAAAGAGAAGGGTGCTGTTTCTCAGCAGCGTGATTAGGACGTATAGATGCAGAACAGTGAGGAAGACGACGATGTAAATCTGTCAGTGTGTGAGCTCAGGAGGGGGGCATGCTGCAACCTGAGGCCTGCAGAGGAGACAGCGTGCTCACAATCACAGCGTGTTTACATGCAGTTAGGAAAAAAGGAGTTATCGTGTTCATGCGTCTAAAACTGGACTTTTAAAATCCATGTAAACATCTTAGTCTGACTGAAATCAAACTAAATCGAATGAGTCAAAGTTTGATTAACACACCTCGGAGATCGATTTACTCTCACATGTTTACACCTCAATCAGAACCAAACTAGACAAAGTGTTCTGAGCATGCTCCACACTCCCCGTGCCGGCTTTGACACGGAAATGAGGAGCACAAATTTGTAGCGCAGCAGAAGTGGCATTATCGTCTGCCTTCAGATATCACCATAAACTAGAGGGATGGCGTGCATAGTGTTTGAACCAAAGTAAAGCGTAGAGTGTGCACGAAATGTACGGAGCTGTGAAGGTGTTCATGGAATGAGAATATACGTAAGACTGATTATGGTTTGACTAGCTGTAGTCAGGCAGATTGCAACAAAGTGCAAAGTAAATATAATTTCTCTCTCTGTCATTATCTCTCTCTCTCTCTCTCTCTCTCTTTCGCTCTCTCTCTGTCTGGATGTAGTGCAGAAGCAGCCTTTGGGGGTCAAAGGTCAGGGCCCTGGAGACTGCTCGGCTCAAATGAGGGCTCAGATTGTCGTTCACGGTCAAAATAGTTAACCTCAGCTCACCTCGTCACTTAAGAAAACATATGCTTTCCCTTAGTCTGCTTTAAAGACGTCCGTCTATGACGTGAAGCAAACCTTCATTTTACCTCCACTTACACGCATATGAACCGATGTATTCAAGTCGTGGCCCGTGTGCCAAATCAGGCCCTTTAAACTTAAACTTTCTCGTTAATTATTTATGAAAGAGTTGGTGCTAACATCAGTTTACTTGTGGCTGTGATTACACAAGGCACGAGGCAGCGTCGGGTTTGTTAAGAGGGATTTCTTAATTACAGCTCGTTTGCTTTGTTCTGATTCAGATGATTAAATTATTCTTTGTTGCGCTGAAATATTGTAAAGAGAGTGAAAGCACACGACAACGTACGGCTTTCCATACGTCATGACGTCACAGCCTCCTTTCCCCACTGAAACAAACAGCATACTTACCTGTCACACTTTGCATTGTGGGACGTCTCTGAGATGCTAGTTAGCCCATTGACATACCAACTAAATTAATCGTAGGTCGCCTTGGAGCAGCGCAGAGGTCAAATGTCTCATCGATTTAGGCAGATGTGACACCACTCACAAAAATACAGAAGTAAACAAACGTGTGAATCAGTGCATGAACGAGAGGGGCGTCAACGCACTGCCGGTGTTACGGTTTAACATGTCAACCTGTAACTTGGGGGGGGGGTTCAGGATGGGGGTTCTGACTCAGGCATTAGTCTGCCTGAGCTGATCTCGGCCCAGAATGTGCCTAGAATTGGACAAACGAGATGAAGCTATGATGACGAAGGGATGGCTCGTCGGCTTGTCAGGTGACTGAAGGTGTGGTTTGGGCGTTTTCCTGCTCCCGTACCTAAGTTATTATATAAACTTCATTTGTCGCGGTTGCGGTGTTGATTGCGTTCTCGCTACAATCGAAGTGCTCCAGGGTTTGATATGAAGCGAGCAGAGACCTCCTCTTCAAGGTGATCTCGCCTCGCTTTGGTCTCTCATCAGAGAGAGATCTCTATGTTCGGTCCAAACGACCCGGGACAAGGAGGGAAACGCTCCCGTGTGTGGAAAAACCCTAAACCATGAACCTGAACCACTGTGTTTTCTTAGAATGAAGGTTCACTGTCAACACATTTAAGGGTTAGAGTCTGACGTGTGTCCAGTGTTATGGCCGTTATTTTTGGTACTACTAAAAAAGGAGTTGACGTGACCTGGTGTGTAACAAGCTGCTGGTCGGAATAATTAAGAACCATTCTCAGGCAGCAGTAAGCTCTGACTCACTGGAGTAAATAAAACATTTTGTTTACAGCTCCCATAACTCCCTCCATCTTGTTCTCCTGCTGCTGCACAGAAACAATAAACACGGTTAAATGTGTTTGTGTGTGTGTATGTGTGTACCCACCAAGGTCAAGTCTATAACTGCTGCTCAGCAGTGATTTAGATGCTGAGGCCCGGGGGGGCTCATCCAATCACAGCACAGCAGGGTGAGGGAGGGCGGGGTGGTCGAGGTGTTGAGAGCTCGGCGGTAATGACTCGCTGATGACATCATGACAGAGAGCAGAGACTTTTCTCAGCCTGCAGGTCAAAGGTCAGACAGCCCATTCACTGACCTCCTGATTTATTCCCCGGGCCCCTCCTTCCTCTTTAATCACACAGGGAGCAGTGCATGCTGGGAATGTCTCTGAGGTGGGCCCGTTTAGGAGAATCTGAATACTTGTGTTTGTTTCTTCAGCCCTCTTTAGTCTTTCCTTTATCACCGTCTGCGACAAAAAGCTTCCAAAGATCCTCCAGAGACAGACGGCTCATCGCTGACACGCTCACAGAGAGAACAGCTGCTGCTACGATCTGCTGGAAGACCTTCAGACGCCGCGCTGCGACTCCACGAGGACGCCATCAGAGACAGAATCACTTCTTTCAGAGCAGCGGATTACAGAAACTACACACACACACACACACACACACACACACACACACACACACACACACACACACACACACACACACGTCCTGTGATCTGTCACTCAGAGCTGATAGTTCAGGGGGACAGTTCTGCACGGTGCACCGGGTAATGTTTAACCTGACTTCCTGCAGCTCGGATAGAGGAACGCTGCCGTCAGCGCTAATGTCTAACTCTTCTGAGAACAGGGAGCAGGAACAGGCTGCAAAATTATTCACATTTATATTAGAGCTGTCAGCATTAACAAGTTAATCATGATTAATTAAGATTTGAAATTAATGCATTAAATAATCTCATGTTATTTGTCCCTTCAGGCTCACCGTAGATAGTGGTCCTCAGTGTCTCCCTGTAGATAGTGGTCCTCAGTGTCTCCCTGTAGATAGTGGTCCTCAGTGTCTCCCTGTAGATAGTGGTCCTCAGTGTCTCCCTGTAGATAGTGGTCCTCAGTGTCTCCCTGTAGATAGTGGTCCTCAGTGTCTCCCTGTAGATAGTGGTCCTCAGTGTCTCCCTGTAGATAGTGGTCCTCAGTGTCTCCCTGTAGATAGTGGTCCTCAGTGTCTCCCTGTAGATAGTGGTCCTCAATGTCTCCCTGTAGATAGTGGTCCTCAGTGTCTCCCTGTAGATAGTGGTCCTCAGTGTCTCCCTGTAGATAGTGGTCCTCAGTGTCTCCCTGAAGATAGTGGTCCTCAGTGTCTCCCTGTAGATAGTGGTCCTCAGTGTCTCCCTGTAGATAGTGGTCCTCAGTGTTTCCCTGTAGATAGTGGTCCTCAGTGTCTCCCTGTAGATAGTGGTCCTCAGTGTCTCCCTGTAGATAGTGGTCCTCAGTGTCTCCCTGTAGATAGTGGTCCTCAGTGTCTCCCTGTAGATAGTGGTCCTCAGTGTCTCCCTGTAGATAGTGGTCCTCAGTGTCTCCCTGTAGATAGTGGTCCTCAGTGTCTCCCTGTAGATAGTGGTCCTCAGTGTCTCCCTGTAGATAGTGGTCCTCAGTGTTGTGTTCTCTGTTGGTGCTTCTGTTGTTTCAGCATTTTTCTGACTCCTGACCTCCGTGATTGTTGTTTTACATTTCATCGTTAATGTCACTAGCATTAGGAACAGAACAGTGACCTTTTGAACCTCCGTGTCAGATTAAACACAAACACGTCAGACTTTGGATAAGGACACACACATCGACCTCACGTCTTTTCTCTTCCAGCTCTTTGAAGCCCTCACTGAGGCCTGAGTCCCCTCTGAACACACACACTGACTGTGTGTCCTGGACCGGAGTCCACGCAGAGTCATTAGTTCACAAAGTTGAATATGGAGCTGTTGTAATTAACTCTTTAAGGACCGTTAGCTCACAGAGGCAAAACAAACTAAAGTCAGTGTGTGTCAGCACGGGCTGAAGTCCTGAATCATTCCCAGAATAACTGAACCGACCTGTTCTCTGAACCCAATGAGCTGTGTAATGTGTGTGTGTGTGTGTGTGTGTGTCTGCGTAATGTGTGTGTGCATAAAATGTGTTATGTGACCGTTGAACTCTGGAAAAAAAGGTTAAAAAAAATAAAAACACAGAGACAAAGAAAGAGAGAGAGAGAAATCGTGGTCACTGTTAAACGCCAGGAAAAATCTCTGTTCATTCTTGGTTTTATATGGACGTATAAAGTTGTCAGTTCCACTCAGAGTTTCTCAGAGTCTCTCCCTGAAAAGGCCTCTGGGTAATTTTTATTAGGAGGAGCGGTGCCAGTCAGGTGGGAGGGAGAGCGGACATTTTGATCAGGAGTTCAGCTGCTGCAGGATGCATGGCTGCTGTCACAACATTCACAGGAAGAGATCAAATTAAAAATGAAAGTGAGTATGTTTGGTAACATTTAGAGAGAAATCTGGAAATCATTTTCCTGGATTTACATTTTTTTGACAACACAGTACAACTCTACACTGCCCCTAGTGGTTATATGCATATTGCATCTCTCGGACACGTAGCGTTAACTTCAGTGCACAACTAACGCTCCAATATGGGGTGGGTGGTGACGTTGATATGATTCGACCAGTGTGCGACCGGTTCAATTATCATGCACTGACATCATTTAACATGGTGGATAAAAGTAAATGTTTAAATTCACAAACTGAGTCTCAGTGTTTGTCTCGTGTGTTTGTAATTTTGTTGAAGTTTGTAACTGTTAGATGTAAACTAATCTGAGTGTAAGAGCCATATTCATGTTTTTTTTTAATCAAGCTGTAATTCTTGTGTCACTAGGTGTCGCTGTCCTATTGCTTGGGCAAAGGTATATGGGTACGTCACTTGTCAAGGGACAGGATGTGTTTGACCCCGGAAGGGCAGAAACCGCAGCTGTATCGTTAGTTTGTATGTATGGTCAATGAATGGAAACTGACGCTGTATTCACGTTGCACATGGTGCTACAATAAATGGATTGTGTTATGCTGCAAACCGAAGGCACGCCTGCAGAAAAGTTATTGAAGCGACATACAGCAAACGGTATCGCATTGACCCACATACGACAGTATAGCGCGTCAGCCAGGTCACTCCTGGGAAAACACATCGGCAGCTTTAGTATTAGACTAAGCTTCTATACTGAGTATTAGGAATCATCACGTTATTATTTCTATCCATGCGATCATGACTTCGAGCTTGTGGGGATGCTGACCTCTCCAAAAGGACCTCCTACCTCTAAGAAACGGACCGCCAGAGGAGCTCATGAATGCTGTATAATAACCAAACTCCCCTTTTCAAACTGGAAACATGGCCTCTCCTCTTTCAGCTCAGCTCCTCTGCAGCTTGATCTGCAGGCATCCCAGCTATTTGAAACACTCTGGAGCGCTGAGGTGGAAACGTGAGGAATCTGGATGATTGACCTTCCACTCCCCCTCCATCCTCCCCCTCTCTCTCTCCGCTCTCTGTTACCTGCTGAGGGGGAGGAGAGGACAGCGGAGGCCCGGCTGTCTGGATGAGGTTATTACAACGTATCAGTGACAGCGAGGAGGACGGCCCGCTGACTTATGGTGTGATGGATCCTGAGCTTAAAGCAGAGGGACTCTTGGTTGATGTGGAGCAGAGAGGAGGGGGTTCAGCTGTAAGAGCCCCGAGAGCACTCCTGATGAGGATAAGAGGTTTGACGTTCACATTTTCAAACGCATTTTCTGCTAATGCTGCTGCAGATTTCTGGACGTGCAAGTACACTCTTTCTTTGATAAAGTATAAGTACTGATACCTGAATAAAAAGTGTCGATCAGTGTCTGCTCTGAAACGTCGTCCCAGTGTCAAAAGTGTCTCTGAAGGACGTTTCTATCGGCTGTTTGTGTGCAAAGCTAGCTGAAACTTAGCTTATGTTTGGGGCTAACTGAAGCTCAGCTTGTGTTTAGAGAAATAGAAATCTTCAAATCAAAGAACAACAGAGGGAAAGTAATTCATATTTATATTATTTGCTCCGATGTTTAAATCCGTCTCTCTGCACTGAATCTGCTGCTTGCTGTACGTCGGCCATGTTGGCTCCGAGTTGTCCCAGTCGCTCACAGACATCTCGTTCACTATACGCCTCTTCTTCTCCACCAAACAGTTTCCATCAACTTCTGTTCATCTTCACATGACTTTTTGCACAGATTTCACAAGGTTACGTCTGTCCTGTGTCCGCTTCTTTTTATCAGCTATTGGTCTTACATTTAGGCTAAAGTTAGGCAGGATGTTGCAAAGGTGGCGTGCAATGATGCAATTTAAAAATCCTCCATAATCCTCCCTAAATGCATCCGAGCTCATGTAACCAGCATGTTTTGAAACTTTAAGGAGTAAAGAGAACAGCTATTTGTGCTCTAATGTAGGAGGTCAATGCAAAAGGTTGCAGGAGCGAGCATTCAAGCGAAGTACAGACCCGTGAAGACTCTACAGCAGGGGTGGGCAACATTATTTCCCCGAGGGCCATACTGAGTTAGATAAGGAGGCAAAGGGCCACAAATTGGACAAATAAATTGAAACATGAAACACGTGTACACAGTGCTGAATTAGGTTAAACAACATGAATGTTGGTAGACATGTACTGTATGCATGAATGTACACTGGGAAGCTACAAATGAATTGCCCCTTGTGGCATAAATAAAGTTTTCTGAACTGAACTGAACTCTGACCTGACAGATTGCTTTACAATAGAGCAGGCTACTCACCAGCCAAGAAGGCCGCGGTCCTTGTTTCAAATAACAAGAACTTAACTTTCTCTCAGAAAATAAACAGAAATATATATAAATGGTGTTCTCTGAGGTTACAATTGAAATAAAACTTGTTTAGTTCACTCGAAACAAACTAAAACCCTGGTGCGGACCTTTTGGGCAGGTGTGCCATCGAGCTTTGGTGAGCACCAAACAGCCGAACCGAGACCCAGCCGAAGAGGTGGTCTCGGTTTGCCCACGGGCCGTATTTTGCCCATGTGTGCTCTACAGTAACTCAGTGTTTGTACTTTGGTACTTCCCCTTTTAACCGTCATGGCTGCAGAAAAGCTTCAGTATATGGTTTGAATTAGACCCTGAGGCGCGCGTCTACTTCTTACTTTTCCTGCCCCCCCCCCACCCACACACACACACACACAGCTCCACGCATTTGTTTCATATTTTTGCACAGGATATGAGTCAGCCACGTTTGTTGTTTTAATTATATGTGTCGGTGATATATGGGGAGAAGACGGAGGGCCTTCTCAGGGATTTGGCAGAATGAAGCTACAATAACATATCAGTGCCATTCATGATTAACAGCAGCACCCTGAAGGAAGAAGAAAGGAGGATGTTTCAAAGAGAACAAGTGTGTGTTGTGCCCACAGAATGTCTCCTTCAGGCTTCTGTAGCTTTCAGAGACACAGAGGGAGGGGTCACTGTGAGGGAGGGGATTGTCTCCGTCAAACTGCTGTATAATGGCTGATTGACTCCGATAGAGGCGTTCACCACAAACATCGCCTGTTATCACTGTGACTACACTGTTAGGATCCGACAAGACGGCTTGGGATGACTGTGGCTGCTTAAAAAACATTTTAACCTTCAAAAAAAGCAAAATAAAAAACTTAAAAACACATTCAAAGCGTCTGATTAGAAACAGGAAACAGTGTGCAGCCGTGCTCGGGGGTCTGCGAGGCTTCGACATGCTCGAATAATATGAATCACGATAATGAGATGCTGCTGTGAAGCAGGTATGATATGTGTTAAATATGTTAGCATGCTAACATCTTCTAATTAAGCTTTAACACAAGTAAGTGTTAAGTATAGCTGTGTATTAAGCTCTAGGTTTTTTCTGAAGGACGTTCCAGAATTTTAAAAAAAAGATGCACAAAAAAGGGAAAATCTTTGCAACAAGCAAAAAGAGTTCAGAGCAAACATTAAACTCGCAAACTACTGGAGCCCAAATATCACGACTTCTACAGACGAGGCAATAACACAGACCGAAGGAAGGCTGTGAAGTTTAAACATACCAATTACTAAGTCTCCTTTGGGTTCTCTTCATGCAGCAAAGTGTCGAGAAGGCAGCGTGCATGTAAATAATGTCCTCTGAAAGTTGTAGAGCCCGAGCCTTTCTATGTGCTGCATGAAAGCAGATCTTGTTGGTATAAAATGATGCATACTGAGGTTTTAATCTGCACGTTACATAAAGTTTATCATCCACCGAGTTACCAAAGTGTCTGAAGGAAGACAGCACTGCAATCACTCAATCATTATTTTTTAATATTCATAACAAGTGTTATCTCGAGACACTTTACAAAAGGGGATAAGATGCAGGAAGGATTTCTCCTTTGTATTCCTGGCGTTCCTGTTGTCCACACTTCCTCGCCGCTGAGGTGATGGTCGGAGCAGGCCGTGCATGAAAGAGGACGGCGGTGGTTAAGGGACGACACAGTCAAAGAAATGGAGTCCCCTACAAAAGTTTTAATTTAAACATGACTGAAAACCAGGAGTGAGCTCTAGCCAAGAACAAGTTCATGCTGCTCACACATATAGGCCAGGAATACACAGCACATGCACTGTTAGACCTGTTAGATGAACCTTTATTAGCTCATATCATAAACCTCACAGCTGATAAATGACAATCTGGACCTCATTAACAGTCAGACTCAGAGAAAATGCAACTAAATACAAAACTGTATCATCTGCATAATGATGCACTTTAGCTGTAAACTGTTTCCCCAGCGTTATCAACAAAATAGAACATTTACCGTTGAAACATCTGGGACGCTGTGACAGTTGAAGCTTGCATGAAGGTATTTGGAAACAAATGGACAAATGAGATCTGTGACCTGATGATGCCATGAGAGGGAAAGTCAGCGAATCGACAGAGCTGTTGTGATTCATCCTCGGGGTGCCATGAATAACCGTATGAAATGTTTTGCAATTGAACCTTTTAAGGATATTTCTGTCTGATCCCGAGTGGTTAGCAATGCAACAAACACAGATATAGATCCATAACGTTATGCTGCCGGTGGGCTTAAAAAGTAAAAAGTACAAAAGACTAAGACAAATATCTTCACCAGAGTGATGACGGTTAAAAAGGTTAGCACAAAGATCCTCTCTGGACATCCTGCAGGATCTCAGACTAACACTCGTCTTTGAACATTAAGTTGTGTGTTTGTTCATGTTTGCACAAAAATGGAATATATTTGTTTTGAAATATGAAAAAGCATCTCCTCCATTCTTACCGGGTTGAAATACAGATCTAGAAATGTTCATTACTTTTTTATTCTTATAAAAGTTTGATTGCTTGTGCAAAATATATCTCATGTCAGCTGCAAAGACGTGCTTTTCAAGTTTCCTCAACACATGCAGTCAGCTGCTTTCTGCACACTGACGAACGATTGGCTTGAAAGAACGTAATGTCACATCATCATGTTTGTATGAGGGCACGGGGAAACTTTCCTCCCTCAGCAGAAACATTTAAAAAAGTATTTTATTACTAAACTGCACAAACATCATCCTGCAGAGTGAAGGTCAAAAATCAGAGCGAAGTAAAAGTGAGAGAGCCGGAGGACGTTCAAATGAAGCAGTTGGCTGCTCTGTGGACAAAGTGAGGTAACGGAGAGTTGTTGATTAGCTAACTTCAGCAGCGGGTTACATTTGCATATCAGCAGGAGGTGAGCTTAATGATGGGTGAGTGAGCGAGCCTCAAACGTCTCCCACAGCTTGAACCAGCACAGCAAAGAGAGGGACTCTCATCATGAACACACTCGTCCCGAGGATTTCTACCAATAATGACGGCGATCAATATGTTCAGCCACGAGGCCGAGGGGAGATATTAACATGTCACTTTTCCTCTCACTCTGTACTCTGTACTCTGTGTCTGCTGCTGCACGACGCAGTGTGAAGAAGAAAAGATGGAGATGAAGAGGGACACTGACAGGTTGACAGATACCACAGAACAGGGGCATTGAGTCCATCCAGTTCTCAGTCAAAGGGGCCTGCGTGCATGATGAGGGTTCTTTCAGATGCAGGAGAAAATAAATTGGGCGGTTGTAAATAGACTTATAGTGGGAGGAAAGAGACACATAGAGAGGGAGAAACAGCGGGGGGGGATTTTGTGCCTCTCTTGAAAAATGAGTCAAACTCTCGGTCCTCACCTCTCGCTCCGTCTTTCTAACCAGCCTGTCAGCTGCTCTGTTATCTGATGGCTTCACTCAGGCAGGCCGAGGCGAGAAAAACAGACGCAGCGCTCTCCATTCACAGGACCAACCTCTGCCTCAGAGAAAAAACTAAACGTCTTGTTAGAGCCTCTTTTCAAAATGAATGGAAGACTTTCCCCTCCCTGTGTAAGAAAGAAAGAAAGCGTCAGCAGTGGAAGTGAGACAAAAATAAAAAGTCTGTGCAGATTAGAAGCTTCCAGCCTCCCCTGTGTTTCTTTCAGAGCTCTCGAACGGCTGAACAAATGCAGGAGACAGCTTGAATCAGGGGGGACGAGCTGCAGGGGGGCGGCCTCCAGTCTCTCTCAGAGGAGCCGTGGACAGATCTGTTGGTTTGGAGAAAAGTTAGGAACTACAGTTACACATAACTCTGCAAAAATGCAGCAGAATGCAAAATGCACAGTGTGATATAAACAAATCTTCAGTCTGTATCTTTAACCTGAGTTATTCATGATGAGGTCGGTTTTATGCCACAGGCACTCGGATTCTAATCCTGAATGCAGACTTAAATACTGAATGTTGAGCTCTTTGTAAAACCAGCTTTGAAGAGAGTATATTTATTTTTATCACTTCAGCTCGCTGTCTTCTCTGCAATCCTGACTCCATGCACGGGCCATCACAAATAAATCACTGTATGACAGTGAACGAGCTAACAGTCCAGGTATGTTTCTCACAGACTCAGATGAGCTGCTAATTGTTGCTAACATGTTTATCAGATTATTAGTCTGATATTTACAGGAACAAATCTCCAAAAGGTTCCAACAGCACAAACACGGCCCAGAGGTTAAAGGTCAGGGACTGAATTAGCTGAGGTGACACCTAGCAGACAGCTAGCAGCTCCCATCTGTCACTCAAAGAGGCCACGCCCCCTTATTCTACATCCCTTTAAGCCGTAATATAATGTAAACAGGTGAGTTGTATAAACATTCAGCCCGTACAGTTGAAGAGAGAAATGAGCTCTAGAGACCCAAACTGTTTTTGTACCAGACTGTAAACATGTTTATTTTAACATGGGGCTCTATGAGGACTGACTCACTGCAGGAGACAGACTCTAGTGGACACTGGAGGAACTGCAGCTGTAAAGTTGGACATTTTAACATGGAGCTCTATGAGGACTGACTCACTGCAGGAGACAGACTCTAGTGGACACCGGAGGAACTGCAGCTGTAAAGTTGGACATTTTAACATGGGGCTCTATGGGGACTGACTCACTGCAGGAGACAGACTCTAGTGGACACTGGAGGAACTGCAGCTGTAAAGTTGGACATTTTAACATGGGGCTCTATGAGGACTGACTCACTGCAGGAGACAGACTCTAGTGGACACTGGAGGAACTGCAGCTGTAAAGTTGGACATTTTAACATGGGGCTCTATGGGGACTGACTCACTGCAGGAGACAGACTCTAGTGGACACTGGAGGAACTGCAGCTGTAAAGTTGGACATTTTAACATGGGGCTCTATGGGGACTGACTCACTGCAGGAGACAGACTCTAGTGGACACTGGAGGAACTGCAGCTGTAAAGTTGGACATTTAAACATGGGGCTCTATGGGGACTGACTCACTGCAGGAGACAGACTCTAGTGGACACTGGAGGAACTGCAGTTTTTGGCATTTCCCACCTTAGGTTAATTTTTTTGCAGAACACTAACCTGACTTCCTGTAAAAGTCTGGTGTCTCAAAATGTATACAGCAGTGGAAAGAATAAATATTATTATGTATTTTCTTCATAATCTTTCTTATATCAGAAGCTCATCTTGTTTGTTTTGTGCAAAGTTCAGCTGATAGATAAGAATTCTTTCCTCTACATATAAACTAAACACTTCTGCAGCATGTAGATAAATATAATGAAATATACTGTGTGGGATTTGTGTCTGTGTGTGTTTGTTACAGCATGTGTGAAGCAGTAGATTTGACTCCTTGTCCGCTGGAGGGCGCTGTTCCTGCAGGCTGACAGCTCGCAGTGAGTAATCTAAGCGCAGGCAGGCAGCGCTGCAGTGAGAGGGGCGGAGGAAGGCAGGGCCCAAAGGCACTGCGGCCAGGAAACGGCTCGGATTACATTGGGGGTGCTTGGGGGGGAATGACACCCACTGGAGTGAAGGAGGAGGGCAGTGAGCGGAGACGTAAGGAGGAGAAAAAATCTAGTAAACCTGACAAAGCGTCTGAGGAACCGAGCGAGGAGTGAGGGCAGGAGAGCAGAAAGAGACGACAAAGACGCTCTTCTCAGCGCGGGGACGCACACTGATGGATATTAGGACTTTTTGCATCGGAAAACTTTCCTCCTGTGCCATTTAGACCTCATTCAGCGTCCTAAGAAGCTGCAAACTTTCTCTTTGGCTGTCAGCTCGGAGCGCTGGGTATGCTCTGCGCCCTGGAACAAACTTGGTGACGGGGAGGAAAGTTTCGGGGGGACAGCGGTGCGGTTTTCTCAGCTCGTTTTGGAGGATAACGCGTGAAAAGTCGGATTTCTCTGCATGGCATCGGACCACGCTGCCTGTCGGGCTTGGATTATATCCTGTGATGGGATTTTCTGCCGGTGATTGTGGAATTACTGAGTGAAAAAGAAGGCAGCGCCTCGCAGATTTTTTTTTTTTTTTGCTGCATTGTGGAGTTGGAGACATTCCTCCCTGTGGATTCAGCTCATGCTCTCTCCTCCCTTCTCCGTGCATGCCAAAACAGAGATCTCCACGATTCACAGTCCTCCCTGGTAAGTATTCAGTGTTTACGCCTAAAGACCCTCTCAGTCTCCTCTGACACACTTTGTGCTGTCACGACCAACAGGCGGAGAGGACGAGAAACGCTCTGCGCTTTTTGGGAAGGTGCAGTTTGTCCTGCTCACGGCTTCACCACAAAATGAGACCCACAGAGTTAGATTGATAAAGAATATTCCGCTTTGTGATTCCTTTTAAGAATTTTCAATATAAATATCTCTGTTGAAAGTTTGATTTTACATACAAATAAAATGTTTTCAGTGTTTTTTTTTGTCCCATCTTAAACTCACACATTAGCGTCCCTGTTTGTTTTCGAGGTGAGGAAGCAGCACCTTGCATCATCACTTTAGGGCCCATTAACAAGTGTCCGGGTTATTTATTACTTTGCTTAATTTGCGACATCGCATTTATGGGGCCAATTATCCCGTGACCGCAGTTGTTTTTTCTCTTCTTGGTGCCTGAGCCTTAAATCACTGAGACCCCCCTCCCCTCAGTCCCCCCCTGAAGAAAAGCCAACTGATTTAAATTTCAATAGAATTCAATCAGAGCCAAGAAATTCATTCAGAGTCCGTTTTCAATGTAGGCTGCTCCTGGAGCTCCTGAGTCCACATATCAGAGGGTCAGCATGCTGCACAAAGTTTATTTCACACTTTTACACACCGCCTCGAAGTCCATCCTGTGTTTTAAATGTCAGATTAATTCTTGAGTCGCGTTTCTGTTTTTAAAGCTGCAGAGTACTGCAGGATTGTGCGCTTCAGACCTCACACACTTTAAAAAGAAGTAACAAAGAGCGGTGGTTTGTGGGTAATTTTGCACTCTATAGCTCCTGCTGAATTTAAGAGTCCTGGTTGGTTTTATAATTCATCACTTGAGCTGTGCAGAATGATTCGCCTTTAATTACACAAATGAAATCAACCCGGTGCGTTTCTCTAACAAAGTTAGGACGTGGAGCTGGATTGTGTGTCTCCACGGTGCGTATCTCACGGTGGCCCCTGAGGGCCAAATTAAAGATAAATCAGGTTTCCAGGTCGTCCCTCTAA
The DNA here is from genome assembly GCA_020745685.1 of Tautogolabrus adspersus. Classification (NCBI taxonomy): domain Eukaryota; kingdom Metazoa; phylum Chordata; class Actinopteri; order Labriformes; family Labridae; genus Tautogolabrus; species Tautogolabrus adspersus. The sequence goes on along the minus strand of CM036541.1, from coordinate 1,048,626 downwards.
AAGTCAAACTACATGAGTCCGTGCGGGTCAAACGGATCGATCCGTGCAGCTGGAGCAGAAGGAGGCAGAGAAGCGTGACTGCAGCAGACCTCCGGAGACTCGCAGCTCCGCAGATGTCTGACAAACACACACGCACGCGCGCGCGCGCGCGCACACACACACACACACACACACACACCTCCTCCTCCATGTGAGAGATGGAGTGTTTGCATGTCTGCCAATAAAGCGAGATAGCATTTCAATTAGAGCCTCGCTGCTTTCATAATCTCAGAGATGCATTAAGACACATTAACAGAGCAGCAGCAGCAGCGCGTGCAACAGGTCCTGCTGCGCGCGGGAACAAACCGGGTCGGTTTAAGCAGAGGGGCTGAGGGGTCGTCTGTCCTGAGCCACAGTTACTTTCTAATAAATCATGACTTATGAGCGGAGAATATTCTTTGTTATGAACTCAGAGGAAACTTTGACGCAGGTTCATAAAGTGACATCAAACCTTTTAGAAGCCTCACGAGAGAATAACATCACCTTTAGAAGAGTGACCTGGATCAGAATGCATCTTGGGAAATATTATTTTAAATTAAACACTTTCTTCTACATCAGATTTATATTTTTTATAAAGTTAAAATAAAAACAGATCTTTGTAGTTTTGACTCAGGGAGACAGCAAACTGGTTATGTAAATGTAAGAGTCATCTTTAATTTGGTTTCACTGAACCATCTTTGAATGCACATAATTACAGATGCGCAGCGTGTGTGTGTGTGTGTGTGTGTGCGTGTGTGTGTGTGTGTGTGTGTGTGTGTGTGTGTGTGTGTGTGTGTGTGTGTCACAGCTTCGGTATGTCTGCTGCACGGCTTGTTTGACAGCATTTTGAAACTCTGTGTGTCTCTGTGGCTTTCTTCAGTTTCTGTTGCACTCAAACTAAATTAAAACCTGAGACTCTTTCTTTGAAATCAGAGGAATTCAACGTGAAATTAACATGTTTTTTATTTTTTATTTCCCCCCTCCGCCCCCCTCTCTGTCCTCACCTGTCAGCCCAGGTGATTGGGTGAATTCTGCTGAGTGACAGGCCGGCCCGGCAGCAGTTGATGGTTGGGCGGACCCCCTCAGATGGGATCAGTGTCCAGGGGGAGGAGAAGAAGGGGGGTATGGGGAGCGCTGGCCCCCACTAACGGGATGGCCTCATGGGCCTGGCTGCTGGCCGCCGTCCTGCTGTCTCTGCTGACGGTCAGCGTGGCCCGGCCCCCCCTCACCGCCACCAAGGAGGAGGAGGCCACTCTTCAACCTGAAGGTAAGAGCAGGGGGACAAGAGGGGGGGATGAGGGGCCATTTGTTGGGTTTGATTTTAATGAGCAGGTGTCGGACATGTTTGTTTGCCTCCTTAAAGATTTTTCTTTGACTTCTGTATTTCACTGAAACATCCATCAACAAAAGCCAAAGATGAGCCTCCAGCATCGTGCGCCATATTTAGATTCCACAGGTTTGTTTTTGTGCAGAGAAAATATCATGTGCATGATATCCTGATTTAAGTTTCTCCAACATGTTAGTGTTGAACGTTTCTTGTTTTGAAACACTTCTGTCGCTAAGAATGTCCCTAAAATCCTGAAGAGTACAAACGAAAGGATTTATCTCCGATGTTTGAGGGAGTAAAACACATTAACAGAAAGGAAACCGCTAACCCGAGCATGGCGAGCCCCTCGTCTCCCTCAGTGAGGGACGAGATTCACACTTTGTGTTTTTCCTCTCCGGCTGATGTCTGTGGTAGTTCAGGGCGTACTCGAGGGTTTGTGACCCCGTGTGGGAGGAGGAGGAGGAGTGGGGGGGGAGCTGTGAAGAAGGGTGGGACGATGTTTATGCTGGCATCTCTCTCTCTCTCTCTCTCTCTCTCTCTCTCTCTCTCTCTCTCTCTCTCTCATGCCCCACTCGCCTGGAAAGAGGCACAAAGAGGGAGAACTAAGAAACAGAGTGCAGGGCTCTGGGACATTTCAAAGCCGAGTTCTGTGGTCCAAACAGAAAGTTTTCAGAAACCTTTTGTTAAAGTCCTTTGTGATACACACAGCTGTTTTGTTTTTGAGATCTGTGAAACGTCTCTGCGTTCAGGCTGCAGTCCTTCAGTCCGCTCAGAGACCAGCTAATTAGAGCTGTTGTGATGGATGCTAACTCACATTCCTCAGCCTTTTGTTCCCGCGCTTTAATCAGCATGCTAATTCTACGTTTGGACAACAACAGAGCATCACTTCTTCTTTAAAGACACCCCCCGCCCCCCACACACACACACGCACGCACGCACGCACACACACACACACACACACACAGACACACACACACACACACACACACACATACACACACTCTGTACCTTGTCCTGCCCTTTGCCCTGAGGTCAGGTATCCTTCTTGCCCTGATGAGAGGCTGTCTGATTCACCTCTCCGTGTTTTTGTTTTTAGGTCTCAGACTGTTTGGCTCCGAGCTGGCGACTCCTGAGCTGTGCTCGGGCGCTGCAAAATTGCACAAAAACATTGGCAATGTTTCAGCAACAGCATATTGCCTATTATTTCATTTATTTAGACAGTGTGCAGGAGTTTCCTGCCACTTTTGATGGATTCTGAAACGTCACCTTAAAAGTGACTCGATCCTCCAGGAAAGCTGTAAGAGGATTTGTGCATGTTTGACTTCTCCTTCAGATGCAGAGATTTCAGAGCGTTGCGGCAGTGAATCTTAGTCATGTGACTAAGATTAAGTGGCTGGACCTGTGGGGTCACATGATGAGGGATGAGGGATCAGCGGGGCACAGCCTGATATCTGATCCAGAGTCAGTTTCCCTGCAGCACACTAAGGTCGTCAAAAAGTTTCTCAAACTTTGTGCAGTTTTGACAGTGAGCAGGAGTTTACCTCTGATATCATCAGAAACAGGAAATGACCCGTTGGGTACGTAGGACTTGTGTTTGATGTTGTCCATACTGTTCGAGCTGATCGCTTGTGCAGTTCAAACTCTGACACCTCCTACAGCTCACACAGACGTGTGTGTGATTGAATCAGTGTGTCTGTCTGTGGTCACCTGACGGGTGGCTCTGCTGTCACCTGGACATGTCAGAAAGACAGATTGGCTGGCCCCGCCCTCTCTGTCCTAATAACACCCCCCACAGGATATTTAGGATTCCCCCCCCTCACCCTCTCTTTCCTGCAGCCTCGGTAACATACTGCCGGTGTTTGTGGGCAGTAATCGCTGTAAGTTCATCACATTGCATATCAATGTTGTCTGCCCCCCCGGTGGCTCTGCGAGTGTGTTTACCTGTGGAGGTGTAACAAGACGCACAGACAGACTGCACAACAACACTATTGTTACTGACTGCAGACACTGAAGTGTTTACCTGAGGGAGTTAGACGCACACATTCTTCACTCGGGTAGAGGTCCAGGTACTCGTGTTAACGTCGAGGTGAAGCTGTCATCACGTCTCTGAAGGACGTTTCTGTTTGTGTGCAAAGATAACTTTGGACTCTGGAGGATGTTGAACTGAAAACCTTTTAAATTTAAATCAAAGAACAACGGAGAGAAAATAATGACCGTTCACTTTGAGAGTTAGTTTCTCTCTCTCTCTTTGTGTTTGTCTCCACACGTCTTGAAGCGACTTTTCTTCGGGTTACGTCCGTCCTCTGTCAGATGACACGATGAAGACACCTGAGAATCTGCTTTGCTACGAGTTATTGTCATACATAAAGGTTTAAATCAGTCAGGATGTTGCAAATGAAGCACACTATGATGCAAAATAAAAACAATAATATCCTTTGCAAGGATGTTTGTGTTGTCAGACATATGCATGACAGCTGATCATGTTTGAGCTCTCTTGTTGCTCGTTGATTAAACATCTGTCTGTGAGCTGAATAACAAAGGTCATAAACACGTGTATTCTCAGGTCCTTGTTCCTGCAGCTCTTTGCATTGAACACAGACGACATGTGGCATCAGAAACACTGACTGAGTGCAGCTCAGGGTTCGGCTTCACTCTCCTCTGCTCTCTGCCAGAATCTGTTCTTCAGAAAAAAACACTCTGCTCATAATGAAGCAAACACTTCAACAGTTGAGTGTTTGGATAAGGTTAGGTGATGTGTCAGGGATGATTCTCTCAGACTCAGACTGAAACATAAAAGGACGGAAACTCGTCAACAAAAGACGACTTCAATCTCTCAGAGAGACGAACATAATGTCTGTGTTGGCACATCTCCTTATTTATTTTCTGTAACTCTGTATAAAGTCGCAGATGTCTAAATGGAGACAGTGTGTAGCTGTGTGTGTGTGTGTGTGTGTGTGTGTGTGTGTGTGTGTGTGTGTGTGTGTGTGAAGGTGGGAATGTAGAGGAGTTGCAGGCTTATTACCTTCTGTAATTCTGGGCTATCTACACAGCAGGAGAGCGGCTGTAAAAGTGTAAAAGTGTCAGCTGGCCAGTTAATGACATTGAGGGTGTGTGTGTGTGTGTGTGTGTGTGTGTGTGTGTGTGTGTGTGTGTGTGTGTGTGCGACTGTGGCGATGGCAGTGAACTCTACACAAACACAGTGTGTGTGTGTGTGTGTGTGTGTGTGTGTGTGTGTGTGAGAGACCGCAGGGCAGGGGGGGGTGAATATACGACCTCAACACAATCACTTTATTAGCCCGCTGTTGGCTGGTGTTAATGTAAAGGTTTAGGTGTGTGTGTGTGTGTGTGTGTGTGTGTGTGTGTGTGTGTGTGTGTGTGTGTGTGTGTGTGTGTGTGTGTGCGTGTGTGTGTGTGTGTGTTTGCGTGCATGCGTGCGTGTGTGTGTGTGTGTGTGTGTGTGTGTGTGTGTGTGTGTGTGCGCGCGCGTGTGTGTGTGTGTGTGTGCTGTTGTTTGTCTTGGCTGATGTAGTAGGAGTTACCTGGCTGTCACTGCAGCGCTCGGTCTCACACCTGTGTGATAAGAGGCGGGAGGAGCTGAGCCTCGGGTGTCAGAGGACGGTCTGCAGAGAGAAATCAGAGGAGGGAGGGGATGCAGGGAAAAACGTAAATGTTAGCAAACTTTACATGAAGGCAGAAATTATTGTGAGATTTAACAATTCAAGAAAGAGAAAACTACAAGAATCTCTTCCTGGAGCTCTGGGTCATCATTCCTTAAAGTTTCTCCTGCTGTGTATCTTTCATGTGCACGATGCAGAGTCACAGATTGGACTCTTTAATCAGCCCTAGATCTTCTTGCTGTCAGGAGGAGGATGAGCCTCCTGCATGCTGACTTTCCTGTAAAAAATGATCATTAAGATTTAAATTCTTCATATTAATGAGTCTATGCACTGAACAATAGTTCATCATTGTTTTTATAACCAATCCATCGGTTTAAGGTTTTTTTTAAAGTAAGAACAATGAAGAAATGTCAATTCTTTACTCATATTCTTTTCTCTTGTTCTTGTCCAGTTTTTCATCAAAAGAAATCTGTAGTTTCTAACTTCACAAAACATGGGAAGAGAGTTGTGGTTAGAATTTCTTTTTCCAGACTTAAAGATGCATTTAGAGCAGATGAATAGTTGCAGCCTTGATAAGATCTTGAAGTCTCAGGTTAATATTTAGCAGGAGGGGAAATCAATCCCAGGGCCACTGAAGATTTCTGCAGATAAGAAGGAGCCGGGGGGGGGGGGGGGGGGGGGGGGGGGGTTAAAGGGGTCGGGTGGGGTTCAGGGAAAGCCTCGACGGGGGTGTGAGGAGCTGGGAGAACTGGAGGGGCCGTTGCCATGGACGTCAGCAGGAGCCACTTCATGGAGCTGCTCCTTTGTCACCATAAAAAAGCTGAGGAGGGATTTGAATGATAAAAGAGGCCGACATCAGAAAAGAGAGAGAGAGACAAAAAAAGAGGAGAAAGGTCCGTGTGAGGAGGATGCAGAGGACAGAGGAGAGGAAAGAAGGAGGGATAAGAAGGGCAGCAGAGATAATGTGATTTAGCAGTGTGTGTGTGTGTGTGTGTGTGTGTGTGTGTGTGTGTGTGTGTGTGTGTGTGTGTGTGTGTGTGTGTGCGTGAGTGTGTGTGTGTGTGTGCGTGTGTGTGAGTGCATGCTGAGTGTGTGTTTCATGGATGGCAGTCATTACATTAAGTCCACCTCTCCTGTTGTGCAGAGATGAGATGGAGAAAAAGAGCTGCAGCAGAGTGAGCCTCTGCAGAAGAGAGAAGATTAAAACGGCTCCCTCTCTGCCACTTAGACAACATGACTGCACGACTCTTAGCAGACAGACAGGCAGAGAGGCAGACACACAGGTAGGCAGACGGGCAGAGAGGCAGACACACAGGTAGGCAGACGGGCAGACAGGCTGAGAGGCAGACAGGCGAGCCAGTAGATGTGAAAGCGCTGTTGGTGAGAATTGCTTGCCGCATTTTGCAGGGGACTCTCAGACTGCGAGACTCATTATCTTCAGCCGAGATTGTGTGAATGAGTACAAAGAGACAGGCAGGAGTGGACCGCCTGAATCCATCACACCTGATAGACACGAGTAATACCTGTCAGAGAGAGAGAGAGCGGGAGAGAGAGAGAGAGATGATTTGAAATGGAGATGTGCTTCAGCAGAAGAGATCGAGATGACACAGCTGAGGGAGGGAGGGTGGATATAGAAAGCTCTTAGAAAGAAAATCGAGCCCACGCGTGTGTGTGTGTGTTTGTGTGTGTGTGTGTGTGTGTGTGTGTGTGTGTGTGTGTGTGTGTGTGTGAGAGAGAGAGATGACGATTTTCCCACCCCCCCCCTCCATGCTGCAGAGGGGGGAAGAAACTTTGCAGAGATGAAAAATCTGCAGTGAAGTTTTTCAACTCTTCAACTCAGTTTGCATCCCTGAACACTTCTAAACCCTCTACAAGTGGAGCTCTGTGTGTGTGTGTGTGTGTGTGTGTGTGTGTGTGTGTGTGTGTGTGTGTGTGTGTGTGTGTGTGTGGTACATGAATTTATTAAGGTACAGCTCTGCATCTTTTTGCAGGGTCTCACTCTGCATGGTTTCTCTCAGGTCTGTTTTCTCTATTTAAAAGGTAACATGTAGCTGAATCAACATGAAACAGATGTCGATGCAGCCCAGTAAGCTGACAGATTATTTTTCTATGGACGGCGTCCTTGCATAAAAAAGGTTGAACATTATTAAACACTACATTACAAAAAATATCACAGTACAATGCAGCTTAGCAACAATATGTTCTTGTTGCACTCACAGTGTGTTTACATGACCGAGTTTCCCATGAACAATCAGGCATGCTGGAGGTGTCAACAGGTCTGTGAGGGGTCGGGGTCAGGTCAGCGGGGTCAGGGGGAGGGGAGCAGGGGTGAGGAGGAGGAGATGAAGGAGGTGATGGAGGGGGACAGATGGACACAGCAGAGATAAGACTATGATGAACTAACTAACACGTGTTTGCTTTCTTAAATCAGATGCACCATTTGGAGAGTTTCAGTTCTCTCCTCTGTTTTTGTTTCCCCTCCTTCATCCCCTCCTCTTCATCAGTCACTATGTTGAAGCTTCACAGCACATCCCGCCTCTGCTGCGTGCTCTGGAAGTTCAAACGTGTCTGAGTCACTAAAACCCAAAATAAAATGGAAAATAAAAAAAGTTAGTAATAACGGTGAGGTGAAGGCTGAGGCCTGCGGTGTGGAAAGCATCTCGTAAAGAAGGGAAAGACAGCTCCCATCAGTCAGTGCAGGAGCTACACCTCTTATCAGACCACACACTCAGCCCTGGGGAGGGAACGGGGGGGGGGGGGGGTTGGCAGGTGGGTTAATTATTTCCGGAATGAAGGAAAGAGGGGAAGAAAAAAAGACAAATCAGGAACTGTACCTGTGTGCGTACCTGCCCGGGGGAACGTTTAGAGGCTCGCACACATGCCTGGACTGCTGGGGGATGACTTTCCCTTCCTGTCTGTGTGTGTGTGTGTGTGTGTTTTATATTCATCACTCGTGGCGCGTACAACATGTGGGTGGAATGTTTTTGAAAAGGTGTACAGAGGTACAGGAAGGGCTGGGTGTTGCCCCGCCTCTATAATTACACCATCAGCCTTCAGTCTGACATTCTTCTTCTTTTATACACTTTTCCGTTGTTGCTACTTTTCCCCCCCTCTCTTCTTTTCCTTCAGTTTTCTCTGAAGAAAAAACAAAAACTCGGTTTAGGACATTTTTGTTCTGCAGTAAAGACAACTTGGAATTTCATCCTCTGAGTTCTCCTCAGGGATTTGTACAAGCGTTTCTAAGATCAGTGCATGTTTGAGCTGAGTAGATGTACACATTTGTGCATGAATGTGTGTGTGCATGAATGTGTGTGTGTGTGTGTGTTAAAGTCTGCAGGAGCCTCGGGGGGGCTGCATTTGGCCTTGGGTATACATTTTGCAGGACAAGCTTGCATTTCAGACAACATTCAGAGTTTGCATGAAGGATATAAAGTCCATCCTGAAGCAGAGGTTCAGTCTCAGAAACCGACAGTCTGAATTCGATTTCATGCACTCGACATTCACCACGTTCTGCCATGCAGTTCCACAAGTCAGAATACTCGTTGTGTGCACACATGCGCTCACAGGCCGACTTGGATTTTCTCCCAGAAGTGAAGGTTTTATGCATTTTGGAGTCGAGCTGAGTTTCTTGCGTTGGCCTTGGCGGCGGATCGTGAGCAGGGCTGTAGATCCTCCATGGCTGTTACTGAAGAGAAGAAGGAAAACAGAAGAGTCAGGCTGCAGCCAGGTCAAGTTTTCCAAGTTTAGGCGCAGTCAGAACCAATGAAAAGCCCCCACCAAAAAAGAGCCAACCCTCGCCCTTCTCCCCCCTTCCCTCTACCTGACAACCGCTTCTGTCCTCGACCTTTCTGGCTGCTTTCCTCTCTGATGGACAGTCGAGCTGGAGTTTGATTTCCTTTGTTTAAAGGCTGCAGAGATCTGTCTGCACTGCTCCAACCCACACACAGACACACACACACACACACACACACAGACACACACACACACACACACACACACACACACACACACACACACACACACACAGTCAGTGTCTGCTGAGCATCTCTGCTATAAGTGTCTGAGGTGGATTGGAGGAGGCGGAGCTATCTGAGGTCGCAGTGATGTCAAATGCTCACCTGCTTGCAAACAACAATGTTTTTTTTCCACTTCACATGCTGCTGGCTGTAACTGCATGCTCTCTGATCACACTGCACACCTGATAACAACAAGAATGGTGGTATTTTCTGAGGGCTCTGTTTAAATGAAGGACTGGGAGTTGGTGTTGACGACATCTTGGTGTGGCGGTTTAAAACGGGCCTCCTCTTTTCCTCTGCAGAAGTTCATTAAAGTGCATCTGGTCGGGGTTTTGTGGTGTTTTTGTTTCCTAAACTTTGGCTTGTTTCTTCCTCTCCCACCTCTCCTTTCTCCTTCCTGTGCACCCTCTTCATCTGTCCTTTTGCCTTCCCCATCCCACCCTCACCTCCCTCCCCCTCCCCACTCCCCACCTGCTCTGCAGACGCATCCAACAAATACCAAATATCTAAGCCCACGGTGTGCTCATTGCACCCTGGAGAGGTGCTGAAGCTGAGTTGCCCTCTGCCGCCTACGGGGACCATCATCTGGACCAAAGATGGCAGCTCTCTGGGCACCAACAACCGCACGCTGATAGAGCAGGAGGTGCTGCAGATCCGTGATGCCACGCCCAAGGACTCGGGCTTGTACACCTGCACCAGTGTGGGCAAAGACACGGTCTGCTTCATAGTGAATGTCACAGGTGAGTCAGGGAGCAGGCAGGTCAGGGTGATCTGAAGCTGCAGGGTTGGATGGAGCTCAGTTTAGTCCAGGGAGTGACCATGGAGGAGATCTGGTCTTTCTTTTGAGTGAGTGTAAAACTACAGTAGCGGCTCCACTCTGTTATTTTCCTTACAAATCTGTTTGCAAACGTTGCGAGAAATCTGCTGCATGAGAGTTTCTGCATGCGTTACTTCATGTGTGTGAATGTGGTTTGCGAAGGGTAGCAGTAACCGTGGTTACTCTGTGCAGATGCCATCTCGTCGGGGGATGACGAGGACGATACAGAGCGATCGGAGGACACGGGGGCGGATGGAGAGCAGATAAGTGAGTACAGGAGGAACGGAAGGGGGGATGAATGAGTTCATGATGCGTCCTCACGAACTCCTGTGGAGTTGGAGGAAGACTCATAAACCGGACAGCAACGAGCAACTTCTGTTTGTTATTTCGATTGGAAACTTTGTCTTCATTCACCTAGCAGCTGTTTATGTCTCTGATAGAAACCACACATACATCACCGTCATGTTGTTTTACTTCTCTGAGAACTGACTGGGAGTAAGAGTGAAATCAGCTCAGAGTTTAATGTCCAGCAACATCAATTTACAGTAAAAAGATGCAGCTAGCCCACGTTGAGATCACTTCAAGTCTAAAAATGTTGCACATCTCCTTTGTCTTGAGCCCAGTCCTGGTTCTAGAGCCAGGTCCTGGTTTACAATAATATTAAACAGGTCGTCTAGACCTGGGTCTTTATTGACACAGCTGATGGTCCTAATTCAGACATAGCGTGTTTGTATTTTACAGTTGCCGTTAATCTATTTATTATTTGAACAAGTAGAGCCTTATCTTATTCCTCTGGAGCTGGATTATGGACATGTTTGGACACTTGTTTGTTAAAACAGGAATAAAAAAGATGTTTCAAATGTTTTTTTGAATGATGCAGTGATGGTAGCCTTATTTCTGGGCTCCTGGTGCGTAGGGATGAAAGGTTTGTGACTGTAGATGGGGTTGTTAAGGCTCATACTGTCACACTAAATGACAAAATGAGAGAAAATCACAGAGAGCATGAATAAATGTTCTGCATGATTCTGATTAAAGCAGGAGAGAAATTCGACAGCTGCAAAACTAAAACTCATGTGAGCTCTGCCCTGCACCAGCATTCCTGCCCAGACCTAAACTGAGAGACAGAGAGTGAGTGTGTGTAGTGTAGCGTGTGTATCCTGTGTGTGTGTGTGTGTTTATGTGTGTGTGTGTGTGTGTGTGTGTGTGTGTCCTCGGGGAATACAGAGATTCCTGACATTCCTGTAGCGAGCGTCCCTCAGGTAGTCGAGCCTCACGGAGCCAGTCAGTCAGTCAGCTGGGCTCATCTATTATGAAAGATGCCCATCTGGACCCACTTACCACCTGATGTTTGTGTGTGTGCGTGTGTGTGTGTGTGTGTGTGTGTGTGTGTGTGTGTGTGTGTGTGTGTGTGTGTGAGAGGAAGAGAAAGTGTGTCTTTGTTTGTGGGTATCGGTGGTAGAGCTGTGTGTATGCAGCCACGTGCACACACACATGCGTGAAGACGAGGGCTTCCACTTCTTGTTAAAATTCTCCTCCTGCGCTGCGTCTCACCCTGACTCCTCCTCCTCCTCCTCTTTAGGGCTGACTGTAAAAAAAACTATAATTGCCTGAAATCCATTAAACATGGGGGAGGGAGAGGAGGAGAGGGGAGCAGATCCAGGCGTTCTGGTGGTAATAAGCAGCTTGAAAACAAAGAGAGAGCTGTTCTGGCAGAACACTCACATTTTCTCGCTGTGTGTGTTTCTGAAAACTCAAAACTGAGATTATTATTAAAAGAGAGAGGGAAGAAGGAGGCAGAGAGGGGGGGAGCAGGAGGAGGAGAGGTTTGTTGGATCAGGTCCAGCTCTTCTCTGATCGTGGCGTGGAGCCTTGGCCTCGAGCCGAGGACTGGAGCGAGCGAGCGAGGGAGGGAGGGACTGAGAGGGGAGGGAGAGGGGTTGTAGTTTTTTTCTTCTTCTGGAACTCTTTGAGTGGGCCGGGCATCATGACAAAAACAGAGCATTTTAATCTGACTTGTGTAGAAGATTGAAGAACATATACCAGAAAAAAAAATGTATCCATCGTCAGCAGAGAGGCGGTGGCGGTGGGGGGAGGGGGGTAGCGTTTAGTCGGAGAGTGGATGAAGAGACGTTCTGATGTCATGATGAAGTTATAGAGCCACACAGAGCTTGATTTGATTTATTTTCAGTGCTGATGAAGACTTCACTCGTCGTTCTCACATCATCTGTCGTTGTGTCTCCACTTTTGTTTTTAGCTGCACACGTTAGGATTCTCACTGTAGCAAAGATCGAATAGTTTTTAAAGGTCACATATTCTCCTCCTCTTCAGTTTAAATAAGTCTCAGAGCTCCTCAAAACATGTGTGTGAAGTGTCTTGTTCTAAATCCACTCTGATCCTGTATTTGATCATGCCTATAAACCCCTCTATTTCAGCCCTGCTCAGAACAGGCTGTTTCTGTGTCTGTAGCTTTAAATGTAAATGAGCTGTGTCTGACCACGCCCCTCTCTGGAAGGGCTTGGGTGGCTCGGGCTTTCTCGCTCCATGTCCTATTGTTTACGGTGAGAAGGCAGACTCAGAGGGCAGAACAAACACCTAGCTGTGGGAGTGTCACCCACCTGGGGGAGGGGTTACTGCCCTTTGTGATGTCATGAAGGGAAAATCTCCAAACGGCCTGTTTGAGCACACATTTTCTGAAAAGTGGAGCAGGTAAAAGACGGAGAGGATGGACTTTTCTCATCATTGGGGGGTTTGTAGACAGACTAGAGACACATGTTAGTGTTAGAGGAACATGGTGAAGTGTACATCATATGTGACCTTTAATAGTGATATGGACCTATTTGTCTGAAACACCTTTTGAACACATTTTATTATAGAAGAAGGGACTGATGATGATACTCTGTATGCACAAGGAAACATCCTTCCATGCAGGTTCAGTATGTGTAGAGGTGAGGTGTATGTCTCTTCTTACTGTACGCTGCACACCTCAAACGTTAAGAAAGCAGGCGTATAAGCAGCTATGGAAATATTACTGAAGAGACCTTGAGGGTGCAGTTAATGTTTTTAACTTACTTAAGAGAGTAGGGCCCTACATGAGCAGGCGATCTTGCTGCCAAACTTTCGACATTATTTGGTATTTCTCGGTCGTTTTATTTTGACGGGGCTTTGCTGGCTTGTTTCAAGTGGCTTGGCGTCAGTCGGGAAGAAAAAGTTGTCTAAATCAATCAGTATTGAGGAACATATAAATCAACGTGTCTCAACAATCGTTGGTTTAAGGTCGTGTGCCGGACACAAGAAGATTTATCCTTCATCACTTTGTTGCCAGTCGCCAGATAAAAAATCAGAATGACACTAAACCATATCTCATGTAGAACCGTCTATTTCATAACTTATTAGGTACCATACTTTTTCTTTAGTGCACGTCCATCAAAGGAGGAATTTGAGCTGGAAAGCAGTTGAAAGCTAATGTTAGCTTCCTTCAGATGGTTGCTAATGTGTTAGCTAACGTGTTGTTTTACCTTAAGATATTCTTAAACATAAACATCACGACCCGTCGTCTGCACAGTTCATGATCAATTTGCAAGAAGGGAAATTATCAGGATTTTTTAGATTCTCATGTTGAGAGGGTTTGCCAATCTGAAGCTCAGCAGCGTGACATGAAAACAGCGACACACTGAGTATGATGTCAGAGGAAGATGTTTCTACATTCACACGCTGTACAGAACCGCCTTGTTGTAAAAAAGGAGGATATCACTTTAACGTTTAGTTTAAACTACTAATGGATTCTCTGGACAAACTCTGAGTAATAAAGAAAACTGGACTCTCTGTGCAGCAGTTAGATAACCTCATTTAACCCGGGTCAGCTCAGGATAAACAGCCGTGTGGGGATCCGGATGCTAGGAGCTTTGGGGGAGACGGGGGAGGTGGGGGAGGCGGGGGTTCCTGGAGTCTGCAGCAGTAAGAGTCTGTCTTCATCTGCAGAGGTCTGAGGGTCGTCTCGTTTGAAGTGCTGCCCCTCCGGCCGGAGAGCATGGGAAACAGCTCCGCTCACCTTTCATGTCCCAACCTCGTCCTCCGACCTACTGCCAGCTCGAGTCAGAGGTCGACCCGGAGAGACGGCCTCGCAATGAGCTAACCTCCACCTCATCTGTCTCTGATGACAAGAAGAGAGGAATGGAGAGGTGAAGAAAGGAGCAGATAGTAAAAGAAAAAAGAAGGAAAGACTAATTTTAGTTTGAGTTTAGTTGTATATGCATCGATTCAGGAAGGAAGAGCTCTGTTTACTGATTTTACTATCCAAGAATGCACGACACGTCCGGCTGTGCATGCCAGAGAAATGAAGGGAGGAGTCTGATAGTATGCAGATTGGAGGGAGGGGGCTTTGAGTAAACCCTCTTCAGGGATGTGAACTTAGATTTGGGGTCATTCTGAAATCTTATCTGTGGGTTTTCCCTCTCTCTGCTCTTACTGTAAAGGAGTGATAGTGCGGAGGACCGTTTGGGTTGTTGACTTTGAGTTCCTCTTCCCCTCTGAGTCCCATCTGCTGCGGCCATCACACTCCCAGGTGCATGGGGGGGGGGGGGGCTCGGAGGGAAATCCAGCTGACCGAGAGAATCTGGAGAAAAAAAGGAACCAGGGAACAGACCAAACATGATGAAGGTGACAGATTTCAGGAGGAGGAATGGGAACAGTTTGGCGTTGATCATATCTGGACCAAAGTGTGCTCCTTCTTAAACGTGACATTCATTTCCTCCCCTGACGGCTCATAATGATTTTCCCGCCATGATAAGCGTCCTCGTCCACATCCAGCCCTTGTAACAGCAGATAAACGGCGAGCTTTGGTAATGGGAGGAAGTGGAGGGGGAGAAAAACGCTGCTAAGGGGAATGAGATGAAATTGAATGTGATGGTCTAGTTACCCTCTTGGAAACGCCCCGCCACATTCTCCTTTCCCCTCCTCTGTGACACCCGCCGAGCCTGCAGGAGAGTGTGTGTTTTTGTTTCACTGTGTGAGTGTGTTACGCAGACGGAGGGTCACTTAGTGGAGCTGAGGAGTGGGGGTCTGTGGGGGTGTGAGGAATGGTTCAGGTTTGGCTCCTCTGCAGTCACGCTTCCTAATATTTCTGCCTCAGTCGGTCCAAAACCCCCCGAAGACAAACTGTTCATTTCTGTCAGAGCTTCAATTTAAAAACCAGCTCATTTGAAAAACAGAATATTCTGCAGGCACTGATGGGAATGTAATGAAAGGATCACGACTGACGGGCAAGAAAACCACTACAAATAATTAAAAGAGTTCAGAGATGTGCACAAGGTTTTCTGTCTTGTTGACTTTATTTTACGGTTCAAAATCTTCACGTTTTAAAAATTAACTTTGCACAAAGTTCATAAAACACTGAACTATTTACAACGAGAGACATCGGGTCCTGCACTTTCACCTTGTGGCAGATTTAATCATCAGATTTTAACCTTTTAAACTCAAAACTTATCTGCTGGTTTGGTTGTTTGGATGAAAATAAGTCACATTTTTTCTGATTTAAAGGTTTAATTTGTCACATTTCACTTTAAAACGACTAAACGCATCTAAAAGTGTCAACACAAGAGGAATGTGTCATTTTACATCGTGTTTATGCCTGAAGCATGTTAAAGAATTTTTTATCTGCAGTGTTGTTTAAAATCACAGACAAGAAACCCATCATCACATTTATCCATGAAAACTCACCCTGACTTGACTCCGCCTGTTTTCTCTTTGAAGGTGCTCCCTATTGGACGTCCTCTGCGAAGATGGAGAAGAAGCTCCACGCAGTGCCGGCTGCGAACACGGTGAAGTTCCGCTGTGCTGCAGGAGGAAACCCCCGACCCAGACTACGCTGGCTGAAAAACAGCCGACCGTTCCGTCAAGAGGACCGCATGGGAGGGTACAAGGTAGGACTGACAGGCACACTTCAAATGACAACTATAAGAAACCTCCAGAAGAAGAAGATGTGAAAAAAAACAACACAGATAAATATATCAAAAGGTGTTTAGGACCTTTAGTCCCCTTTAGTGTGGAGCCAGGGGAACAAATTAAAGTCCCTTGATCCCTACGATTAGTGCAGTAAAAACTCTTGTTGCAGCATTTTAAACAAGCTGCAGACATTTGAAAGACTTTAAGCTGACTGAGTTGTTAATTGTTGGATGCACGACGTGTTTACCTGCTCATCAAATGTCAGACTGCTGGCGCTACTTTTGATTTTAAGTTACCTCCTTTTAGTTCCTGTAAAATCTGATTTCCAACATTTTGCTGCTGAAAAATGATGATTCCAGTCAGACTCTCGTTTTCTTTGACTTTTTAAGATTTGTTTTTGGTTGTTTTGGTGCCTTTACTGGAGAGATAGGACAGTGGATAGAGTTGGAAATCAGGCACACAGAGAGAGTAGAGAATGACATGCAGGAAAGGAGCTACAGGTCGGAGTCAAACCCGGGCTGCCGCTTGGAAGACTACAGCCATGTGGAGCTCGTACTAACCACTAGGCTACTGGCGCCCCGACTTTCGTTATCTTTAAGAACGTTTTGTAACATCCAACTTTTGATGTCCTCACACAGTTTCTTAAAGTCGAGATCATCTTGTGTCAACAGATAAAACTGTGTCGTCTGCATAACGATGTAAAAAAAAGTTCATGGAAGAACAAGTGAAGCATGTAGAGGGGAAAGAGAAGAGGACCAAGAAGTGAGCCTTGGGGTACCTCACAGGTGATATCTCATCAGGCCAATCAGAGATAACTATACCCACATTTCAGGTGGTTAATCAGAATGTAATCATCTGTGGTATCAAAGGCTGAATTTCTATCCGACCAGTTTGTGAACGTGTTAACAAGGAACGTCAGGCCTCTTTCCTAATCAACCCCCAGTTGTCCTTTCACCCCTTTTCCACCCTTCGCTGGAGAGACAGGGGGAAAGTAGACTGTGGAAACAAGGGGCAGGGTTTCTGGTGTGAAATTGGAATTGCTCATCCGTGCACCTCCTCTCACCAGGATACTTTGAGGAGCCTCTCTCTGTAACTCGAAATGCTTCTCTAGCCCCAACAATTAGAAACTTAAGCCCGCTACTGAAGGGTTAAATGCCCCCGGACAGTAACGTATAGAATAAGGCGGCATCAGGGTTGAGATGAGTTCAGAACGCTGAGGTAACTCAATCAGGGAGAACAGGTCTGGTTGGAGACGAGTATGTGAACATGTGATTCTATTGTTATGAAGAGGGATTCACAAACGGTCCCCGAGCGGGTTAAAGTTTAAACTGATGCTGCAGCTTTTTGACTCCCTGATTAAAACACTGTGCAGAAAGAAGCCAAACTGTCAAACAATAAATAAACCTGAATATATCCCGGGTGAATGATTCATTTAGAGGTCATCTCTGTCGGCTGAGACGTCTTCCTGTGCAGAGCCTCTACACTGGAGCTCTGGTTAAGTTGTGAAATATCTCTCACTCTGGTCCGTTTTGGGAAACAAACAGCCTGAGCTGATTTATATGTGCAGAAAATACCTGATTCTGTACGTCATGGGAAAGTAAAGCGAGTGTGGTTGTGTTTTTTTTTCTGAAAACAGCTTCAACGAGACGGACTATAAAGAATTCCTTCAGTGTGACGGAGTCTATTTAGATTCGAGCTTGGTCCTGGTCCTCATAAATTCCTCAGTGCGTCTCTTAATAGGAGCAGAATTTACTGTATTTTTACAGGAGCAGGAATCAAAGTTTGAACAGAACGAGTCTGAGGCTCCTGTGTGACGAGTTTAGGAGCAGAGTAGAGTTGTCACAATACTTCAAGATGATTCTGGAATAAATCAATTAAATATCTCTGCCTGTTTAATACCACAGCAACAAAAATAAAAGTCCCTGACACCCTTGTTTTTAAACTCCAAAAATTGCAGGCTAACTCCTGCACGCTGTCTGTTGGAGCCTGTTTGAAGGTTTCTGAATCAAAAAGGGGATAATGGAAGTCATATTTCAGTTTGGATAAATCTGTTTACTCACTTGGTTTATGTATGTTGGTTGCAACTTACCTGAGAGTAACCTGATGTTTGTGTGTGTGAGGTGTGCGCCTCACCTGATGTCTGTGGCTGTGAGAGCACTGGTAGGTAAACTTCAAATGGTTACCTACCAGCGCTTAGATGGCAGAGAGTAACGGCTTTCCTATCGCTGTTCAATCAGAGGACTTATTATGTTTTTATTTGACAGGAAAAATCAACCCGAGTTTATGGGTAACAAATGTCTTCAGTTATTGCGGCTGATGTCTCAGAGCGTGTTTTATTAAAAGTGTGTGTCGGCAACTCCTCACCTGAGCTCAGGTGGATAGAGTAAGGACTCGGATTAGACGCTTCACTGTCTAACTAAAACATTGGAAACGTTTCGGAACAATGTATGTGTGCGTTGGAGACAGTGCTCTCTCTGTTTTGATTCAACACATGACTGATGATCTGTAGTTTTGGAACTTTGTGATACTGATGATCATTAAACTCACAGAGATTGTGTTGTTTAAAACACGTGGTATTGAGAAGTATCTGAGTATCTTAAATATGAACAACCTCAGAGAGGATCATGTGGACGTAGCTGCTGATGCCGCCTCCCTACGTCTTTCAGCGAGCTCATTACAGCGTAGACAAAAAGCAGTCTCAACGTGACGGAAACGAAACAGTCAGCGGGTCAGACTCTCTGTGAACAGATCACCGCTCTCTTTCTGTCAACAGCCGAGGGACAAAGGCGTACCTGAGCCCGGCCCTGTGCTCTAATCTCTCCTTTGTGTGAGAGCTCGGCCTGAACAAGCAGCAGCTACAGTCTCTGCTCGCTGTGCAGACGGAAACTCTATTGTCGGCTCACACCTGTAGATTCCACACAGGGCAAATAGTCCTGCAAATAATCAGATATGTCTCCCAACAGTTCGGCCTTGATATCGCTGTCAGCTCTCGTCTTTCGCTATCCCATCCAACTTTTCTTTTCATCAATTAGCTCCATGTGTCTGCATGTGTGTGTGTCTGTTGGTGAGTGTATCAGGTGTGTGTGTGTTTCTTAAAGCTCCATAACATTAACCCCTCCCTCTCTTCCACAGCTACGCAGCCAGCACTGGACCCTGATCATGGAGAGCGTGGTGCCGTCCGATAAGGGCAACTACACCTGTCTGGTGGAGAACGAGTTTGGAGCCATCAACCACACGTACACACTGGACGTAGTGGGTCAGTACCACACACACGCACACACACGCACACACACACACACACACACACACACACACACACACACACACACACACACATATTTATGCACCAGAGTACACATGTGGAAGAGCTGGAGGCCAGCAGGAAAAAGTTCTCACAGTGAGAGTACTGTATACACGTGTGTTTGTGTGTGTGTGTGTGTGTGTGTGTGTGTCTGTTCGTGTGTGTGTGTGTGTGTGTGTGTGTGTGTGTGTGTGTGTTTGTGTGTGTGTGTGTGTGTGTGTGTGTGTGTGTGTGTGTGTGTGTGTGTGTGTGTGTGTGTTCGTGTGTATGTGTGTGTGGGGGGGTTGTCCAGGTGCTCTCTGGATGCAGGTGCAGGTTGTGGAGTTCTGCCAACTGTGCAGAAGCTAAAGCTGCGTGTCAACAGTTTTGATGGAGTTTCCATCATTATATATTATACTATTTGATGTCTTTTTAATAATTCAGGTAAATCCTGCGAGATTAAGATGATATTATGTACAGTGGCGGTCATGACAACATAAGATGCACCAACCTGGTGGTTCTTTTGTCCGTGTTACTTTAAACATGAACTCGTGGCCCATAACCAGGAGCTGCAACAATCAAACGTGTCCTTTCTGTTTTTTGCGAAGTGACTGTTGAAGCGAGGAACACAGTGAGGACAGTGTTAACCTTTCCTGCTTCGGCGTTCTGACCGTAGTCAGAGCGCACAGGGGAGACTTAGTTGTCTGCTCCAGGGCCGAAGTGTTGCTCAACTTCGGGGCTAACCCCGTCACTTTACTGGGATGCAGTAACTGGTGAAAAGACGGAGACTCCGGCTGGTAGCTTGAGGTTGTCGGGCCGTTTATTTCGTACACACAAACTTGAACTGTACATAGACTTTTAAAGCTGACTCCTTTCTCTGTATGATTTCGCTCCGGTCCCGGCATCAACCTACGTGCCTCTCGCACACGCACACTCGCCGAACCACACACGCTCGCCTCGTTCTCTCTCTCTCACTCGCTCCACCCACCCACACACATGCGCACTCAGCCATTCACAGACAGACATACGCTGCTCGTATAACAACAGCCGAGCACGCTCTCTGTGGATCAACGACCACAGCAGATTTGAACTCACGTCCAGCTCGCTCTGTCACATGTACAGAACATGTTAACGCCGTCTCAACCTCTTCATCCAGACTTTAACTTCCTTCGTGACCGTCGTCCTCCATGTTGGTGTCCTCTTGTGTCACGTTTGACGGGGAGAGATTTCGTGAGATGTCCAGTTTTGGGAGTCAGGACTCTGGTTGTTGCTGAATGAATCAGTTAACGTGTGGAGAGCAACGATGTGACCCTAACCCAGCACACAGCAGGAACAACACGGTTTAATCTGGGATGATTAGTGGACATGTGTAGCCTCTCTCACATTTTAAAAACATACGATAAGATTTTAAACATCTGTCCGCGTGGGCTCAGTCTGTAACTCAGTCAACCTTTGGAGCTCAGAAATCAAAGAGAGACTTTCTGCTCAGTTTGCAGAATCGATGCACGCCGTGGACAACAAGGAGAGGAGGTTAAAGATAGTAGATCAGCGTGTGTTTGTTGACACAGAGTTTGGCCTTATTCTGAAGCGTACCCGTTCTCCTTTGACCTCACTCGAACCACTACACGACAGATCAAAGTTTGTCTGACACAGTTGATATTCTGACGGTTGATCAATAATCCACGATGAGCTGCAGCCGTTTGAAACACTGAGGGGCGTTCAGGAGCTGATCATCACAATTCTTCTCCTACTGTTATTACCAACTTCTGTTTTCATTAGCGTCTCCATGGTGAGGAGTATTATTTCCATTATATCAGATTAAATACCTGAAGGTTCTGCACATGCTCGCACACACACACATGTGGCCCCCAGCTCGGGCCCCCTGCTCTGCTCCCCTCTGGAGTTACTAAAGCTCTCCTTCAGTCTGCATTTTTCTGTTTTTGTTCTGATTTATTGCAGAGCAGTTAACCCCCTCACGTCTGGCTCTGCAGCCTCTGCCCCCTGCAAAGTCTTGCTTCATTCTCCTCTGTCATGGGGGGGTTCACAGACGGAGAGAAGGGGGGGAAAAAGAGAATGAAAAGCTGCTGTTATCGGTCTTTCTTTGTGTGCTGAGATGACCTGTAGGATCAGCTATTAAATGCAGAGGGACCGCTCGTTTCTGGTTTAAAGCCACCTCAGCAGAAAAGGTCTCAGCGGGACACGAACACATGACAGTCGGACACGGACGCCGAGTGACAACAGTCGGCTCTTTCACTCAGAACTGTGGCACCTCGTGGCCGTGCGGCACTTTGTCGGTCTCTTCATGCCATCCTGTGCCATGCTGCGCTCTTCTTCAGCCCTCGCCCCTCCCCCACCATCAGGCCTCATGGTGCCAGGACGCCAGGTTACCCAGAGTTCATCTGTCTCGCATGGGACACCATGGAATGCCCCCGGTCCGTCTCCTCACGCCTCTCTCTGCCTCTGTCCCATCAAATTCATCCACTAATGAATTAATTGATAATCGGATTCAATATGGAAACGGGTCAACAAAAAACTCTGCAGGGTCGCTGCGTTCATTCAGTTCGATGCAAGAAAATGTTCGGATCATTTACTGAAGTGAAGTACTGGAACAGGAACCTGACAGCTCTCCTTTAAACGTACAGTATGTCAAATCTATCATGGGATACGTAACATCCGGTGTTTCCTTGACAACGATCAACATTTTGTGTCTGTCATGGCGGCTCATCATGGCGGCGCCTACAAGACACGTCCCGTTACAACTATAAAATTACGGATTTCTCTGACTTTGATAACTTTTGGAAATATTTGAGGTGATGTAAGAACTCAACTAAAACATATATAGAACATGGGTTTAGTCCATTTTTAATTGAAGTTAGATATTTGAATGTAAACATTAGCATGTAATGCTACGTACTGTACCTTTAAAGTCCTTCATTTGGAGTTCCATGTGAGTGAAGTTGAAGAAATGAAAAGCAGGATTTAGTCAAACTTCTGGTTCTGGCACTGAAACTTTGACTGACGTAAATGAAATTGTTAAAACGATCGCCTCAGTCGTTTAACTTACTCGGCCGCTAAAGGTGCAAATACTTTCAACTAGCTTATCAGGTGGTTCCCAACCTAAGGAGCAGCCCCCCCTAAAAGGTCACTAAATAAATGTGAGGGGTCGTGAGAAGATTAATGGGAGAGAGAAGAAGAGAAAACAACGTTTGACACGCAGATCTGTTTTGACTTCTCAGTTTGTTCTCATGTTTGCTTTTCGGTCAAACTCTGACGGATGAAGTTATTGGAACCATGTGAGCAGTTTAAACCTTTTTTTATTTATTGGGTTCTTTTGTGTTTTCTTTTAAAACTCTCAAACACCAGAAACACTCAGAGAGACACTGAAGAGCCCAACACAAACATTTGGTTCTTAAGGATGAGAAGTAAAGAGTAACTTCAGCTGTGAGATCAATGAATGTAAAGTCAAAAGTGCAAAGTAAAGCATTTAGCTAAATGTAAATGTTCTCATATTTCAGCTGCAGACAGAAGTTTGTTCCACTTTTCTTTCCCTCTTCTTCTGACTCTCCGCTCTCGGCCACACACACGCTCAGGCGATAGACCTTTTTCTAATTTACGCAGGAATTGCTCCACAAACTTTTATTGTTTTGGGCAGCTCCGTGATCATGATGTAGCCTGTTTTCTGTGAACGCACACCCAGACTGTCTCACTGTGAAGGCTCCAGCTCTCACATTGGGATCAGCTGTGATGGAAATCTGGATAAAATGGCTGCAGCAAGATCAGCTTGTTTCAGTAGAGAGAAATATATCACATTAAACATCCTCCTGTTTCGTAGGTTTTTCAAAACGTTCCCTCTGTGGGTCAGAGATGGAGAGAGCGAGGAGGTCGGAGAAAGACGGAGGATGGAGAGAAACTAGGGGAAAGAAAAAGAGAGAGAGAGACAATAAACAAGGCGAGCTAGAGGAATGTGGAGGAGGGAGGAGGGAGGGTGGGAATCATCTGATCTGACAGATTTCAGAAAGATGGAACAGGAAGACACACACGCACGCACGCACGCACGCACGCACGCACGCACACACACACACACACACACACACACACACACACACACGTTGAAGAAGGGTCTTCCTGCTCTTCTCTGATCTTTATTCATTTGTACTTCCGGCTAATTTGTCCTCCTTTTCAGTCCTGTTTCTCAACATGAGCCTCTGCCACATCACAGCCTCACCCTCTGACCCTGGCCAACCTTAGACACACACACGCTGACACACTGATGCACACACACACACACACACACACACACACACACACACACACACACACACACACAGACACACACACACACACACCAAGTCTTGCGCAAGAATGAATTTACTGCACCTACCTTCAGGCTTTGTTTCGTGAAGGCTCTGCAGGGCCACAGGCAGAGTGATGTCATTCTCTGAGAGTG
This sequence comes from Tautogolabrus adspersus, assembly GCA_020745685.1. Taxonomy (NCBI): domain Eukaryota; kingdom Metazoa; phylum Chordata; class Actinopteri; order Labriformes; family Labridae; genus Tautogolabrus; species Tautogolabrus adspersus. The sequence continues at coordinate 1,025,164 of CM036541.1, read as the reverse complement.
TGTGTGTGTGTGTGTGTGTGTGTGTGTGTGTGTGTGTGTGTGTGGGTGCCGTCAGTGTGGGGGTTGTGGGGGCTCCTCCGTGCTGTGGTGGAGGCCGGGCGGTGTTTGAAAGGGGGCATTGTTCAGGAGGTCTCGCTCTGTTTGGATTCTCAGACCGAATGTTTGCGTGTTAAAGAATGCAGATCGCAGGAGATGGTGTGTGTGTGTGTGTGTGTGTGTGTGTGTGTGTGTGTGTGTGTGTGTGTGTGTGTGTGTGTGTGTGTATGGGTGTGGGTGTGGGTGGATGTGTGGGTGGGGGGGTTAGGAGGTATTTCTCTGTCCAACTCTGACACCTCCACTCACATGCAGTACGTCTACACCCTCCTTTATGGAACCCTCCTCCTCCTCCACCTGAGCTCTTTATCTGTAATAGTAAATTCCTCGTCCTTCTCTTTGTTTGTTTGAAGCCTCTGAGATAACAAGCAGCAAAGACTTCCCCTCTCAGGGCTGCTGGGAATATTCACGAGCAGAGGATGTCAAGTTGTTCTGCAAAGACGAACTCTCAAAAGCGAATCACATCCTAAACTTTTTGGTTTGAGCCGAATTATTCAACAGATAGCACGCTGTTGAAATCACTCTCTTGCAGAGGACACCTAAAGCCTCCGACGGCTTTCATCAGGAGTGTGAAAAAAACAACTTTCCTTAGGTAGTTAAGCTCCTGGATGAAGTAACCACTAGAGTTGTCACAATGCCAGAGTTTAAAACTTCAAAATATAACAGGCAGAGAGGAAGGATGACTGAATGGATCCCTGCTCGTCGTCCTGTGCTCTCTAGGTTTCAAAAGAAGGAGTCACAGAGCTCAGACCTTTGTTGGTCAGCTTATGAACCTGCATCCTAAAACAAATCTCTCCCTCCCTCTCCACAGAGCGCTCTCCTCACCGGCCCATTCTGCAGGCCGGCCTCCCTGCCAACACCACCGTGCACGTCGGGGAGGACGCTCGCTTCGTCTGCAAGGTGTACAGTGACGCACAACCTCACATCCAGTGGCTGAAACACATCACTCAGAACGGCAGCCGCTACGGCCCCGATGGACACCCCTATGTCCGAGTGTTAAAGGTAAAATGACCGCACCTCCTTCTTTGGGGAGACGTTTCTTCTTTGTGTTTGTTTTCCTTTTTTGCAGGTGTTTTGGATGAATTTGAAAAGATGAACAGGAGCTGATCATTACATTTCCTCCCTTATCAAGTGAAACGTGTTTCCAAGCTGCAGCTGTCGATGATTCCAGCTTGCTCGCCATCGTAGATCCATATCCAGCGTGTCCATGTCTGATTGAGCCTGCTTTAAATGTTCATATCTGAAGTGTGTGTGCGTGTGTGTGTGTGTGTGTGTGGGTTGCAGCGTTCAGGCATTAACAGCTCCGACGTGGAGATGCTCACGCTCACCAACGTGACGGAGGAAGACGCTGGAGAGTATACCTGTAAAGTCTCCAATTATATAGGCGAGGCCAACCAGTCTGGCTGGCTCACTGTCATCCCAGGTAACCCCGAGACACCTGACCCCACCTCCCCTCCCCCCGCTGTGGTTTCCTGAGCTCTGTCCCCGCCCTGCTGTGCTGTGGTGGTCCTGCTGGTGGTCTCTTGGTGGTCTTAGGGTTCACAGACCTTCTCCCCCCTGATGTTTAACCCCTTGTGTTTCAGCTGCTCCCTGTGGTGCTCAGACGGCTGCAGACATGGAAGCACGAGTCCGACCTGCGCTCATACACTCCCCCTGACACGGCGAGCCTCTCTTCTTCTTCTTCTTCTCTTGTAGCTGTGTCAGACGGTGTATGCAGCTGCAGAGCCGTGCTCTCCATGCTCTCTGTGTTTGTGCATGTGTTCACTCCAACGTGCAGAGGTTCTGTTGGTGATGGGGTACTACTTATTTGGTGTTTTGGTTCTGTTTTTCATGTTTTGGTGGTGTACTGGGTTCTCTCTGTGTCTGTTTATGAAACCTTCTCCTTCTTCTCATCCATTGAAACTCCCAGCATCCTTTACCCTAGAAGGAACCTCAACGATGGACGTCATCCAGCTCCTCTTTTATTCCTCTCTTGGTGTTTTGGGTCTCATTTTTTCTCTTCCTCTCTCTGTTTTCCCCAAACTTCCTCTGTGACTCCCCTTCTGCTCTGATCTTCACCCCCTCTTCCTCCTCATCCTCTTCTTCCTCCTCTCCCCAGACTGCAGGTGTTAACACTACAGATAAGGAGATAGAAGTTCTCTACTTGCCCAATGTAACTTTTGAGGATGCTGGGGAGTATACGTGCTTGGCGGGTAATTCTATTGGGATCTCCTTTCACACTGCTTGGTTGACGGTGCTTCCAGGTATACACACTCTCCTTTATTTGACTCTCAGACTTTTCTTCACACTTTGGAGTTTTCTTTGAATGACCTCTGTGGACGTCAGGTCCTCCCCTCTGAGTCTGAGACACACGGATCAGATATGAGATGTCCTGGATGAAGCTCGATGGTTAACATGCAGGACCGTGTAACATAAGAGCAGAGTTAAATATTCCATACAATGATCTTTAGTTAGAGAGCTGTCGAATGCTCCGAGCAGATAACAAGCTGGTTTTCAGACGAGAGACAGAAATGAAGCTCCAGCTGGAGTGTGTCCAGACTCCTGACGGAGGGGAGGGTTTGTAGTCTGTCTTCTTTTACATCTCCCTCTTCTATCAGTGCCACATCATGGTTCTGCATCTGCATGTCTAATTTCATTGTTTAAACGTTTCTCTACTCCTTTCCTGGCTCTGATAATCGGCGCCTTTAAAGATCCTCATTTCTGCTTGAAATAAAGATCGAAAGTTAGAGATCAACACTCTGAAACGTTGGCTTGACTTTCTCGATTATCAGAGCCAAACGTCTTCACTGCTGCACGACGACACACTCATGTCGGTGAATGTTTCTCCATTTGAGATCTCATTCCTCAAAGAGTTAAATCCTTATTCAGTCGCTGTATGTCTGGTGTATAAATACTCAAACCAAACCATCATTGCAGAGATATCTCTGTGAGCCGCCTCTGCAAAGGTTCAAGAAGCTGCAGCGATGGGATGAGATACTTGGTGTCAGAAGAGTTCTGGTTTCTGTTCGTGGACAGAGACGTTTTGTGGACAAGTATTTTATAAGTCTTTCCAAGGCTTGCAGGAAAACAGTCGTGTAAAGAGCAAAAAAAAGGCGTCTGAAGGAACGCATCTTCTTTAGTTACTTGTAAACAGCAAGGAGCATGAGGAAAAGGAAGTATAGACTAGAATGTCTTCGTCTCTTATGTGAAAAACTGCTGGCTACCCTGTAAGCAGAAAATAAGGCCATCACTCCAAGAGGGTGTATCGCGTCACGGTTCTGAGATTGACTCCAGGGTAAAAAACAGAGGAATTTTTAAAACTCATGTTGAACTTAACGCGAGCAGACATTAAAAGAGATCATTGAGAGACTGTCTCTGCTGCGTTATGAACGCTCTTAATGTGCTAACCACAGGACAGTTTGTTTTTTTCTGGAAACAAATCAAGCCAAAGATCACAGGAGAAAGCTCCTTTCCTCTGAGGGTAATATGTCACATTTATAACCCTGGATGTGCTCTATCTGCACTGATGGCGCCTTTCAGGCTGTCGTCTGTGTGTGTGTTTCTGAGTGTGTGCGCGCTGTGGTTCCTGGACCAGGAGCTGCGAGGCTGACAGGACAAAAGTTGCTCCATCTCCAGCTGGATGACGGGCTGCACTAGAGATTGTGGTCTGGAGCGTGAAGCATCATGGAGCAGAGCGTTTCTTTAGCACACACACATGCACACACAAACGCAGCCTGTTTCCATTACAGGCGCTTCAGGTCGTATACGACCTTGTAGGACAGTTCTCTTCCTTGTTTGTAATCTGAAGTGAAGCATGTTTTTCCGTCCTGCGTGGGTGTGTTTGTGTTAGCACATCATGCAGACAGATGCAGGCCGGTCAAACTCACCAAGTCGAGATTTAAAATCTGTGGAGACGTTTCAGCTCCGCTCAGGTCTGTTTGATTAAAGAGAGGGTGCCTGAAAATCTTCTGTTTGGCTCTTCTGCCGAAGGTGATCACATTCACACATGAGGAGTCGTCTGCAGCGACTCTGTCCATCTGTCTGATACCTGTGTGTGTGTGTGTGTGTGTGTGTGTGTGTGTGTGTGTGTGTGTGTGTGTGAGTGTGTGAGTGTGGGTGTGTGTGAGTAACTTTCCAACCTCTGTCTCACTCCTCCCTCTGTACCCCCCTCAGCTCTGGAGAAACCCCTGGGCCCGCTCTCTCCAGACTACGTGGAGATTGCGATTTACTGTGCGGGCGTCTTCCTCATCGCCTGCATGGTGGGCATCGTGGTCGTGTGTCGCATGAGGAACACGGCGAAAAAACCCGACTTTGGGGGCCAACCGGCAGTCCACAAACTGAGCAAACAGATCCCTCTGCGCCGCCAGGTAACAGAAAGTAGATAAAGAGTTCTAATGGCATCTAACACCTGAGAGGAGACAAACACAGACACACACAGCAGCAGGCTGATGTTCAAATATTACATTTAAAACTGTTTTTTTTAGCTGCATGACTGATGAATAAGACAACTACTGCTGGTTTACAAAACTCCACACAACCTGTTAGATTATGTCTGCTGAACTTTAAATGGAAACCATCTACATCCAGCAGTAAAGCGAATATTCAGGCTACTGTTTTATCTTTGTGAGAAGCTGATTGGTTTGTTACTAAGGTACAAAACGGGTTGAATAACAACCTGTGGAGAGCCTGGTTCCTGTGCGAAGGTAAGTCCGGCTGGAGAGGTGAGCGGTGAGGCTGCACGGTTCACTCTGAAACACTTCTTATTGTCACTGTAATGTAATCTCGGACTCTGCTGACGTCGTTAAGTTCTTAATATAAAGATTGAAACACATTCGTCACCTCGGACTCCTCTTTAATGCCATGGAGCTCTCTCTGACCTTTGAACCCAGACTTCGGTGATCAGCCAATCTCTCTTATCCTGTAGGTGTCGGCAGACTCGAGCTCATCCATGAACTCCAGCACACCGCTGGTACGCATCACAACACGGCGGAGCTCGGCGCATGACGAGCCAATCCCGGAGTACGACCTTCCAGAGGATCCACGCTGGGAGTTCTCTCGAGACAGGTGAGGCCGGTCGTTTTATTTTCTGCACATGTGCTTAGATTTCCAAACTCTTCTCTGCTCACGGGGCAGTTTGTACGTTTGCATTAATCGCATCAGAAACAAGTGAAACCTCTGCTGCTTTCCTCGAGGAACTTTTACAGGTATAAGTTCAATTCTACTGCAGGAACCAGGCAGTCAATATTTAGGTCCCTGCAAGGGGGACGGGAGAACTTTAGGGATGCATTTGAGATCACTGGAGAACTGAAAGCATTCAGAAAACTCCCAAACATGGCATTACAAATTCACGAGTCTTTAGACCTTCATGGACGACAACAACGATCTTGTGCAACATTTAGAAAAGAATCTCCTGGGCTCTCGACTGATTTCTATTGAGTGATTTTTTTCGACATCTGATGTTTTGAGAGCCTAGCGGTTATGTCATGCACTAGATGTACAGAGGCTACTGTACTTAATGTAGAGGCCGTGGGTTTGAATCCGACCTCTGCCCTTTGCTGCAGGTCATCCCCCCGCTCTCTTCTCCCAACGTTTCCTGTCTCTCTCCAGTTGTCCTCTCCAATAAAGACAAAAAGGTCCATAACAATATAACTTTACAAACAGCCCCTTTATTAATGCTGCAGAAGAATAAGACCCGGCCTGTTTCATTTCCTTTCTGACTGATGAAACCAGACAAACATGAACATGTCAGCTCCACACTGTTCCAAACTGGGACCAGTTGGCCTGAATGAGCCTAAAAACTGAGCTGGCAGCAGGAAATCTGGAGAATCTTAAAAAACCGAGAGATCAGGGTAATGACCTTTAACCCCTAACCCTTTCTCCTCCATGCTAACGCATCTATCTTCATCATACAGTTAAAGATTGAAACACAACGATGGTGTGAGTGATTGTATCTGCTGCTAAACGATCTGCTGACTGTCGCTCGTGCTGCAGAGAGACTTAAACTCTGACAGACAGCAGCTAAAGATGACTAACTGAGATAAAGGCTCCTGATTCACTCATTCACGGCTACGTCACACACACACACACACACACACACACACACACACACACACACACACACACACACACACACACACACACACACACACACACACACACACACATAAACAGTCGCTCTCTGCTTCTGATGGAATGAAGCCGTGCTAATTATCGGTTAGCTCTCGCAGCTTTTATCTGCATGTTTCTGCCGAGGGGTGTTTGCTGGCGTTCATACTGGAGGAATTATCACGGCTGAGGTTTCACTTAGTCACAGTGTGAGCCGCTTCAGGAGGGATTTACAGAACAGCAAAGGTCAGACGAGTTTGATCCCACTGTAGGCCTCTGGGTTTAAATAAAAGAAGAAATCCAAACCAATCAAAACAACGACCTGTCTGTGTATGAAAGAGTTGGATGATAAATTTAACCATCACTGATCAGAGAGAGAAACATGTGTGCAGTAATTCTAGCGTCTCTGGTGTGCAAACAGACCCAGGCTTTCTGCTGAAGACTTTGATTTTAATTGACGGACTCGCCACATAAGAAGTTTTGTCTGCTCTGAATAAATCAGTGTGTGCCACTCTGTTTGCCTCTTTCTTCCTCTCCTGTCATCCCAGCGCCTGAGGGATCGTGTTGGGACGGCAGAGAGCCGAGGAATGCTAACGTTAGCGCTTTGCAAAAGGAGGAAAAATAACATTGATTATGTGCGGCTTGATGCACAGAATGGTTGCCATTGAGCGTGGAGAGTGTGTGTGGACAGAAGGGGGATTGTGTTACAGCGGCAGGGCGCCGGCCTCGGGCTCTTGGCTTTGCAGCGCACTGTGTGAGTGTTTACTTAGCCAGGACACAGAGCCTGAGGGGCGGGGCTTCACCTGTCAATCAAATGAGAAAGGCACACAGCGGTAGGATGAGTGCAGAGGTGGGATTCACTGTTGTTGAAGGTAAAGGTGTCAAAATGTTCGATTCTTCGATACTTTTATGAAGCCTCCTTTTTTAAAACGATACAATCTGTTAATTTAATGATCGAGAGGATCGAAAAGGACCAAAACTTTAAAACAAACAAGACATCTATTTCCTAAGAGAGGTGTGTAAGAGGAGAATGAATCCAGCGAAAATGGCAGACAAACTCCTGTATGCTGATTTGCACAAAAACATTGGCAGAGATTCAAAATGTTGCCAAAGTTTCTGTGCAGTTCAGACAGCGTGCAGGAGTTTGTGGAAACAATAAAGGACCCAATATGTGGTGCCTAGGACTTCTATTTTTGTTGCCTTGGAAATTAAACAGGTAAAATATCATTTGATTTTTAGTAAGATCATATCCAGGTTTAAAAGTGACAACAATTGTTACAGTTCACATCTGTGTTCATCTCTTCTCCTGATCGATTGGTGAGATGAAGCTTCAACCTGAAGTGTAATGAAGCAGCTGTGTGACATGTTGTGCAATAAAGTCAAACTTTAATTGTAATGAGTCGGACACCTGTTTGTCTGCACAGATCCAGCAGTGCATCACTCACAGGCTGATGGGTGCATGCTGAGCTCAGCCCCGCGTAATGACTTGCAGGGAGTGTATACAGGAACATGCCAGCGCAGGGTAAACAGTTTAGAGAGGAGAGTCTCTCCCCGGTTTTATCAGGTGATTATCGCTGCCATGTCGGCTTTCTACCTACTGGCCTGGCACGGGCTGCAGTCACCGCGCCAATAAAGCTCTCTCACACACACACATACACACACACACACACACACACACACACACACACACACACACACACACACACACAAAGACACAGACACAATCTGATGAAACAGAGTGGTGTAGTAAAAACAACACACTCAGGGTGAGGCTGGGAAACTGGCTCTGTGCCTGGTTTCATTCTGTCTGTCTGTCTCTCTCTCTCTCTCTCTCTCTCTCTCTCTCTGTCTGCACAGGGATTAAAACTGTGTCATTGTTGGATCACATCGATGAGCTTTTAGCTGCTTTCACACGTTCACTGCACTCCTGAAAATGTCAGGACGTTACCCAGAAGAAGACACACAAACAAAAATGTGTCTAAATGTGTGCGGGGCGTCTCTCAGATCGTTGTAGTTTGTGTTTCAGCAGCCTAACGTCCTCCTGTCTCTGTGTTTCTGTGTGTCTCTGCAGGTTGACTCTGGGTAAACCACTGGGTGAAGGCTGCTTCGGGCAGGTAGTGATGGCGGAGGCTCTGGGCATCGATAAGGACAAACCCAAGGAGGCTGTGACCGTCGCCGTCAAGATGCTGAAAGGTGAGTTCATCTTAGTGAAGTCTCACGGTTAAATAATTATCAGAGCAAGGATAATGAGATGCTTCATTATTTCTTGTGGGCAACATGAGAACTTTTTGTGTAGCCGCTTTGAGAGTTCAGAGAAGATGTGAGGAGGAGCCTGAGGCCGTCATTATGGGTCCTTATTGGTGACTGCTGACTGACGGGGGGGGGCAGGTTGTGTGTAGGTAAGGGTGAGGGGCGGTCACATACCTGACCTCAGAGCAGCAGCTGGCTGGAGCTCCGTCAGCTCCGGCACAAAGAGGAGAGTCACAGCAGTGTGATTAACGAAGGGGAAGGAGGGGGGGACAGGGGGGGTGGGCGGTCAGATCAGGTACAGCAGCAGGATCAACATCAGAAACAGAAATATGGAGTTTTTATTTTCACCTTAAAGCAACAAATCCAAACTGTTTATTTAATCTCTATCATACGTAGCTCATACATTAGTTTGCAGCTCACAACTACTCAGAGGTTGTTTCATAAAAATCATAAAAGAACAAACATAGGTGATAATTAAAGGCACAAACATGTTTAGGATCAAGCTGTGAAGAAAAAGATGAAGCGAAGCAGCAGAAAGAGCTGAACGATTAAAAGAGGAAACTTGTTGCAGTCAGACGAAGCGTCCGAGTTCTCTCTGAAAGTTCTCAGCAGAAAGAAAAAGTGAGCCTTCAGGTAGAGTCACGGTGCAGTGGATACGCAGCTCTGACTGTCTGGATGTTCCTATTGGCTCAATCATGTCCATGAAAAGAGTCTTTAACCCCTCCCCCTGCTCTGAAAGAATCCCTCTGTGGTCTGTTTGGAGTAGTTGTGCCTGTCAGCCATATTTAATAAAGAGTACCTAAAGACAAGGTGTCTGCTGAGTTCAAGGGAAAGCTGAATCAAACTTCCTGCGTCCACAGATGACGCCACGGAGAAGGACCTGTCTGACCTGGTGTCAGAGATGGAGATGATGAAGATGATCGGCAAACACAAGAACATCATCAATCTGTTGGGGGCGTGCACGCAAGAAGGTGAGAAGGGCGAGGAGAACGACTTCACTGCCTTAAAGAATCAGAATTTACAGATGTTTCTTCAGACGATCCTGTAGTTTGTTGGTGAAGTTTTCTGTGTTTTATTGTGAAGGAGGAAGCTGAACTGTGTTTGTAAAGATGGACCGGATGTTTCTGAACATTTTAAACGTATTTATCGTCCCAGGAACATTTCAGATCGACCAAGAAGAGATTTGATTAAAGTCAAAGAGTCGATAAATATGAGAAAGACTCGTAGAAACTCTTATTTCTTAAAGCTCATCATCACAGTTAGTAAGGCCGTAAACGTTACACCTCACTAAACCATGTCAGTCCCTCTGGGCATTTATTATTGATTCGTTTAAAACGTGTTTTCCACCTTTTTTTGAACAGAAACACGATATTTAAAGTCTAAACCTTCAAAAGAAGAGCCCCTACCGTCTTTTCTTTCATTTAAGAGTCACTTCCTCTCAAAGAGAATCATTTATGGCCGAGCTCTGGAGGTAATGTGTGTGTTGTTTCTCCGCTGCAGGACCGCTCTATGTGATCGTGGAGTACGCCTCCAAAGGAAACCTGAGGGAGTACCTGCGCGCGCGCCGGCCGCCCGGCATGGAGTACTCGTACGACATCGCCCGAGTGTCTGACGAACAGCTCACCTTCAAAGACCTGGTGTCCTGTACCTATCAGGTGGCCCGAGGCATGGAGTACTTAGCGTCACAGAAGGTGGGAGGAGGACACACATCTCATATCCTGTTCTAACACACACACACACACACACACACAAACACACACACACACAAACACACTTTTCTGTGCCAGCACACACGCTGGATCCAGGACCGTTTACGTGGAAAGCTTGAATGTGTGTCACTGTGGGAATGTTGTCTCCTAAAAAACACCCCCACCCCCCTCTGCATTGTCCCTCGTCCCACCACAAAGCCCCTCTGTGTGGGAGAATGGTGAGGGTTTCACAGTGGGGGGGCGGCCATGTTGGCCAACGCAGCCTCATGCTTCCTCTCACTGCTGGAATGTGACAGATCACACACACTAACACACACACTCACAAACACACACACGGAGACATCTCTGACCATGTATGTGTTGAAGTATGAGAGGAATGCGAGCGTATGCAGACATGTTGGAGCTCTCAGTCATCATGGCGTCACGTCGAGCCGCCTGTTCCTGCACGATCACATCCACCACAAACACCTGAACACGGCTCCACGTGAGGCTTACACATGTTTCACACCTGATGTATTTATGGATGAGGTAACTCTCCTCTTCTTCTTCTTCACTTTTTCCACTCTGTGACCCCTCCCACCTCTTTCTCAGTGCATACACAGAGACTTGGCGGCCCGGAACGTTCTGGTCACAGAGAGCAACGTGATGAAGATCGCTGACTTCGGCCTGGCCAGAGACGTCCACAACATCGACTACTACAAGAAGACGACCAATGTGAGTCCTCCACCCGCACTGTGCACCACACACACACCCAGAGATGTTCTCTGAGATGTTTGTGAGCCTAGCCGTGTGACAGCGGTCCTCCGGTCTCTCTTTTCTTCTCGCTCCTCATCTCTCTGATTCTCTCTCTCTGAGCTGGTGTGTTGGCAGAAGCTGCAGGTTCCCAGGCCGACTCTGAATGTCGAGCTTCTGGAGGCTCTGCTTGTTTATCCCTCAGCCTCTTGTTCCTTCAGTTCCATGGACTCTTTTACAATTAGCCTGCTAAGAGAAACAGAGAGGGAAGGGGAGGGGCTTAAACTGAATTGACATCTCCACAGCGGGCTGGTTCTTTCTTTCCCACCACAGAGCAGCATCGACTCTTCCTCATTCAGTATGCATGGATGGATCTTCATCGCATGCACAATCCCTCTGACAGCGGCAACAACACTAAGTGATGATGCTGATGATGATGATGATTAGGAACATGACAGCTGTGACGGAGATGATCGGTTACGTTTAAGTGATGCAGACAGAAAAGTCGTTGTTCTGCACGTTTCCAGAGAGTCTTTGAAAGAGCAGAAATCTGAACTTTTCAGGATGGACTGTTAGTGCACCATCGAGAGCCTTTCTGACATCAACAGGATGTATTTGTTCTGATATATCTGTCTTGAATATTTCTGGTTTTGCTGATTGTAACCACGCGGCCTGTTAGTATTTAAAGAAGCTAGAATCTGTGAAATAAGGACGTACTGCAGCTCTGAAGAGCAGCTGTCCATGTTGATAAGTTATATATTAACTTTAATTATAAAGAAAAAAAAAAAGCTCTGGCTTTGGTCACTTCCTGTCAGTACCTCTGGTCACTTCCTGTCAGCACCTCTGGTCACTTCCTATCAGTACCTCTGGTCACTTCCTGTCAGCACCTGTGTGTCTGATCAGACATAAAGCTGTTTGTTTGCACTTTGTGACGTTGTTTCCTCCTCTCTAGATCCTCAATTAACGAAATGAAAAAATCGAGAGTTTGAGAAAGCAACTTAAAGCTAGTCTGACGTCACAGAGGTCGTTCCTGATGACATATCGACTTCCGAGATTAAATGGAACGCACCATATCCAATCCAATCCAACTTTATTTGTTAAGCACTTTAAAACAACCACAGCTGACCAAAGTGCTGTACAGAAGAAGGATAAGGATGCATGTTATTTAATCAGTTCTGTTGAATGCTAGCCAACATTAGCATCATGGCTAAAGTGTTCACTGTGACTTGGAACACCAGCAGCTCTGTCTCCTTTTCACCTTCTCAGGTTTTTGTAAATGTGTTCCAACTTAAAATTAGTTTTCAAAACTTCCAGGATTAAAATCCCAAAAATTAAACGTTTCTCTTCTGTGAGAAGCGCTTACAAGGATGTGAGCTGTTAATGAAGAACAAAACTGGATCTGTAAAACCCTCACGTCCCCAAATCATATGAGACGAACAAGCCGACCAAGGGTTTGTGGGAGAGTTGGATCAATCAGTTTGTCAGGGTTGGATATAAAAAAGCAGAATACCTCCTGCAGTGTGATCCAGGATGTCCTCTCTGTATTTAGTATCTCAGTGACTGAAGAGATCAGTGTTATCATCCTTCTATCTCACAGATATTGACCTTATTTCACTGTCAGCTCTGCTCAGCAGCACGCAGAGATAAACTCTCCTCTTTATCTGTGACCCTGTTTATCAGCTCCATTTCTTTAACAATGTAAATGTCCCTCTGGGAGCATCCTCCACGCGCACACACACACACACACACACACACACACACACACACACACACACACACACACACACACACACACACACACACACTCTGCTGTGTTCTCCACACTGCTCTCACATGTCGGCCTGCAGGACCAATCCGATCTCCCAGCAGAGAATCAAACAGGTTTTGTCAGGACAGGAATTAAGAAATCAAAGAGAGGGCTGTGTGTAAATGTTTGACCTTTGACCTCTCACCTGAGCATATGTGTGTGTGTCCTCAGGGTCGACTCCCGGTGAAATGGATGGCTCCAGAGGCTCTGTTCGACCGGGTCTACACACACCTGAGTGACGTGTAAGTACAAAACAAACTGTGTCTCACACACACACACACGCACACACGCACGCACACACACACACACGCACGCACGCACGCACACACACGCACGCACACACACACACACACACACACACACACACACACACACACACACACACACACACACACACACACACACACACCAGTCAGCACTGCAGGATTTCACAGGCTGATTCTGTGATTGTTGCAGCCTTAATATCTGTTTTGGTGGCTGCTTTTTAATTAATGCAAGTTCCAATATTTTGAGGCTCGATGTTGAGTTTGGCGACCTCGTGTAATGACAGATTAACACCGTTTCTGTGCTTTTTGGAGGACTTGTGTTGCACCCAGCTGTCAGGTTCAGGGGCTTGTTTTTCAGGAGTGTGTGAGATGTTTTGGTGCAGTGCTGGGGTGTGTGTGTGTGTGTGTGTGTGTGTGTGTGTGTGTGTGTGTGTGTGTAGGCAGAGGGTGTGTCCAGCTCTGGCCAGTCTGTGGCAGAAGTGAGGATTTCACGCTAGACTTGGAGCCAATGCCGTGTTACTAATCTGAGCGGCTTCAAAGGGCCTGGAAGGAGCCCGCCATCACCTCCTCCCCACTCAGACTCTCCTCTCACTCCCCCCGGCCCGGCCTGGAAGTTTCCCCTCCTTTTGGGCCTTCGCACACACACATCTGAACGTCACAAAGCTCTGCTCCTCTCCCTCCTGACCCGGCTCCTTTAACCCCCTCTCTGTCCCCTCTTGTCTCCCATCCTCATTCCGAAACATGTGGCTCATCATTTTAGAGTCATTCCTCAATCAATACAACCCCCCCCCTCCCTCCACCCGCCTCGCTGTTCTCCCTTTCATTCATCTGGTGTGTGAGCTGCTGACCCGTCTCTGTCTCTCTTTTTTTAATCTCGCAGAATTCTAGTTCTAAAAACAGAACAAAGGAAGAGCGTCTCTGTTTCTGTGTTTGAGGCTCATATGTTCCGACAGCAGTGTTTGAAGTTTTGCTCCAGACAGAGAGTGTGTGTGGCAATTAGATAAATGCTCGCACACTGACCCCCGGGAAAGGAGATCCTGTGTCTCTGTGTGTGTGTGTTAGTAATACAGAAATCTCTATTTACAGATTCTACATAGAAATATTGTTCTGGTTTCTGTTTGTTCATTTGTAGTCTGAGCTGTCTTGACCAATCACGTAGCAGCAGGCGTTGGTGCGTATGCAGGAGAAACAGTCCCTGTGGAAAGGAATGTTATCCGCGTTAATGACACACCAGCTCTCATCAGTGGTGATCTAACGAGGATTTATTGATCTCTATAAACAGATCAGACATTTACACTCCAGTTAACAATCTCCATGACACTGTGTGACAAAACCAGCGCTTAGATTTCCTGACTTCCCTGAATGCATCAGAAGTGATGATCTGACCTCCATTCAACAACAAACATTTAAAAAGTTGTGTTCTTCTCGTCTTGAGGACAGACATCACAAAGCTTCTGCATCATCATGTTGTTATTCCTGCAAACGTCAGACCCGTCAATGTGAGAAAATCACAAGATCATCAGTTTCTTCTTCAGGTTCATACCACTGCAGTGAGTCAGAGTGAAGCCGCTGTGTGAATTATTCCACTGTAGAACTGAGACTCAGACGATGAACGAGCACTCCTCTAGGATGACTACGTTCATGTTGCAGACGTGAACGCTGCACAGTGATGAAGTCGTTTAACATTAACCTCTGGCTTCATTGGAATTACAGAGAAACTTTTGGTGCGTTCCATTTACCTTAGAAATCAGATGTCTGAGCGTGGGATGGCGTCACACGTGAGGTGACTGCGTTCCAGTAACGGGTTGCTAACGAGTCGGAAAAGCAACATGGACGCCTCCAGGAGTACCTTTGTTTTATTAGCTGTCAGGCGATAACAACACACTACGTGAAACTTTGCGTTTGGAAGTAACGTGACAACATCAACACCGAGCCAGATTTGCAACTTCATGGGGCGCTCCCATAGGGCGTTCCTGATGACATGTCAGAGGGGCAACATGGAATTTCTGACTTCCGAGATCAAAAGGAACGCACCATTGTATCTGATGATATATCCGGGGTGTGAATTGTCCATCAGATGATGGATGTCGTTCATACAGCATCACACTGAACACAGAGCTAGTTCAGTGAAGGACTTGGATTGAGATCTCTCCACCGTCTGTGTGTCTGCACATAAATAATAATTTTACTGTTCATATGATGTCCTTCATGTCCCCAGCAGAAGCACCAGTCAATAACCTGGGGGGGGGTCCAAGGGTGTCTCAGTATGAAGTGACTGCCGTGGTCCGTTCTGTCAGCTCTCTGCTAATTATGTTTCATCACTCACTTTTAGTAATTGGCTTTTTCACAGAGAGTAAGAAGGGAAGAGGAGGAGAGATGGAGGGTGGGAGTAGAGGTGTGTGTGTGTGTGTGTGTGTGTGTGTGTGTGTGTGTGTGTGTGTGTGTGTGTGTGTGTGTGTGTGTGTGTGTGTGTGTGTGTGTGTGTGTGTGTGTGTGTGGGATCCATAGATGACATCAGATTAAATGAATACATGAATTCCAATGAAACTCGCTGCGTGTTGTTCTGACGGACGGGCTCAGGATTAAGTAAGAGAGGGACCCCAGCCCGGACATGAAGAGGCGGTGTGTGGGGGTCCGGCCCCCGCCCCCCGTACTCCTTCAGCTCTGGCTCCTACACCCTTTTAGGAGCCTCTGCTGATGCATGTACAAGTATTGACTTGTTTTCCAACATTTATATTCATGTTTCTTTCAGTCGATATCGTGAGCGAACGACTGAGTGGAGATGTGAGTGTAATGAGATACAAACAAGACTCTAAAATATGAACCTACAGATACAGACTCTTTATTCTGATTGGATCATTTATTAAAGTAAAGCAACCAGAGCTAGAATACAAAAGGAGGTAAGGAAGTATGCATTGTGCAGTTAAAGTGACCCGCAGCGTGTTGGTCTGCGTGTGTGTTTGGGGAGTCAGGGTTGGTTGCAGATCGACAAGCGTCTGCAGCAGGATGACGATCACTGAGAGATGTGACAAAGTAGAACAGAAAGCAGAGAGGAGTGTGTCAACATGAGGACAGATTCATCTCAGTGATAGAGCAGAGGACAAACTCAGAGCTGCTGTGTAAACAGATGGACGAGCTGATAAACCTGCGTCCTGCCTGTGTGTGTGCACTGACCTGCTCGGACCACTGACACGGCCTGTGGCTCTCTGAATGCTCGCACACACGCACACACACACACACAGGCACACGCACACACACACACACACACACACACACACACACACACACACAAACAGCCTTTGTGCAGCATGCTGTCAGAATGATCAACAGTGTGTAATATCAACCTGCAGCAGGACAGAGATGGAGATCTGCGGCGTGAGTCAGTGAGACTTAGTTAGGCACTCGGATGAGGAAGTAGTTAATCGTTAATAGTCGTTAACCATCTCTCGACCCCCCCCCCCCCGTGTGTGCTGTGGGTGGTCCTCTGTTTGTTTTGGTGTGGTGTGAAGGGACAATGCTCTCCTGTGTGAGCGGTCAGTGGGCACAAAAGCCGTCATTGAGATGAGGGCAGAGTGGCACAGAGAGCGGCTTCACACCACGAGCCACCGGACGGCAGAAAGAAGGCATTGACACCCGGCGGGAACACTGGGCGAGCTGTGTCTCAGTTTGGACAGAGTGACTGCATGTAAACGATCCGATCTGTAGGTTAAAGGACAGTGACACTGATGGACCTCGTCGGACCAAACCAGCAGCCTGTCAACACTGTTTACACACCCATGCTGCTGATTTATATCCATTCTTCATCAAAACACTAACATTCATCTTTGTTTTTATGTCCGCAGCTGGTCGTTTGGGGTGCTGATGTGGGAGATCTTCACCCTGGGGGGGTCCCCGTACCCTGGCATTCCTGTTGAGGAGCTCTTCAAGCTGCTCAAAGAGGGACATCGTATGGACAAGCCTGGAAACTGCACCAACGAGCTGTAAGAGCCTTTATGGTTTCTCACCCTCCGTAACTTCACTATTACACAAACACACACACACACACACACACACACACACACACACACGCTCTGACAGCCAGCCTCCATCAGATCCATGACTCTGTGGCTCTGCGGCCCCTGTGTCGGGCCCCTGCACAGCTGTGAGCGTCTGCTCTCAGTGTCCTCATTCACAGAGAGTCAGAGGACAATGACCGGCTCTGCTGCGGTGCCACAGTGAGAGCAACAACAAGGCAGACACAAAGGCTGTGCATCAAACACACGACACATGACTAGAAAACGGAGATGTTCAGATACAGACAGCAGTTATGCTTTCAGACTCTGATAAAGACTCAAATGTGGTGTCTGCAGGCGTGCCATTAATGCACCAATCCAACACCATAACCAGTTATGAGCCCTCCAAAGAAACTCATTTCTTCGAAATGACCAAGTGACAAAAGCAGAGTGTGTGTTTACAGAGCGTAAATGCATGGCACAGGTATCGGAGGAGTTGAAGAATCAGCCAATACTCAAGTCTTGGTACCAGAAACAGAATCAAAGTGTCTCCATTATAAAAACCTCATAAAGCACTGGGAGGGATGTTTGTGTTCAGGGCAGAATAAATCTCCCTGAGCTCAGACTGAAATACATTTCAAACTAACAGTGTCAGAGAACACGTTTTGATGTGACTTTGCTTTGGAGACACCCGAGTCAGGGGGGCAGAAATCATGTCGGCTTCAAAGTGTGGAGACCTGAAGACAAAAGAGACGAGAAGAGCAGCTAGTCTGAGTTCAGGCAGAAAACAACTCGTCCTCCAACTCCTTCTTCTCTCTGTTTGAACAGATTAAATATATGTTTATATTTTCTCGCTCACAGGTACATGATGATGAAGGACTGCTGGCACGCCATCTCGTCCCATAGACCCACCTTCAAGCAGCTCGTCGAGGACCTAGATCGGATCCTCACCCTCAACACCAATGAGGTGAGAGCAGCTCTTTCTTTCTTCCTGGTTTCACCGCGGTCAGAACTTGGGCTGAACTTGTATGATTTCCTGGCAGAGGAGTCTTTTTAAAAGAATAAAAGAGAATAATACGTTACATTCCTCCACACAGAAACATGTTTCTCAGTCCAAAGTGAATCACGCTCTCGGTGCACGCAGGGTTCAGCTGCTGAAAGCTTTAGGAGCATTAGGAGCCACGTTGCTAACTCCAGGTCTAAATGGTGACTCAAAAAACGTCCAGATGATTCGATCCAGGCCCAACATGGCCGCCATGGCCCTGTGAAGCTGCCCAATCATCACGTCCATGCTCGCTCCATATAACAGCCTGCGTTTCTTTCCATCCCCCTTCCTGTCTCTTGTGATATCCGCATGCCGGCCTGAAAAGAGGCCGTCGATGGAAAGCTGTCAAGACTCGTCTGCTGTGGAGCTGAAACTTCATGAATTTATGCCAAAAAGGCCGACTTTGAGTTTGAACTTTCGAAATGTAATAAAGCGTCTTTTTCTTGCATTTTTCCTCCTCCCTCTCTCGCTCTCTCTTTGCCCCAAACCGCTGGCAGATGTGGAGGTCTTTAGTAATGTGAGCCTTCTCGTGTTGAGCTGGGAAAATGGAAGCCAGCGCTCATTTTCTAGAAAACCCCAAGAGCTCTTCATCCTCAAAACTCGACCCAAACAGCGCCATGAAAGAGGAACGGGGGGGGAAGAGCCTCAGCGACATGAAAAGAGCAGAATAACTTCCCAACACTGGGCCCAGGCAGAAATTAATCACAGGATTTCTGCCGGTTTTCATCTTCCTTCATCTTGGTTCTGTTTTGGAAAGGGGGGTGTTCGGTTCTGCCAGCTTCTTGATTTTTTCCAGCCGTCTCTCAGCGTCGATATCGAGTTTTTCAGTGTCACACA
>CM036541.1:991349-1001349 GCA_020745685.1 Tautogolabrus adspersus | reverse complement strand
GCATCTCCAATATTGATCCTAGTTTGAGCACGTTTCTGCTCGTGGAGCTTATTAGAAACATGCAGAGGCTTTTTAGATCGGGTACAATCACTTCAGATTCAATCACAAAACTGACAAAGGCGATCAGGGTAGCTAAGAGGAGCTACACTGAGAAGCTAAAACAAAGCTTCTCAGCTAACGACCCTTCAGCAGTTTGGAAAGGCCTGCGAGAGGTCACCAACTACAGGAAACCCACCCCCCACCCTGCAGGTAACAGTAGACTGGCTGAAGACCCTTAACAGCTTCTATTGCAGGTTTTCGCACCCATCACCCAGCCAGTTAACATCAGCCCAACACTCAGACTCTGCCCTACCTGCTCCCCCCACAACCCCCTCCCCCTTCCCCTCTGACCCCTCACCTGCACTGACGATCTGTGAAAAGGATGTGTGCCAGCTTTTCCAGAAACAAAAGATCAGAAAGGCTCCAGGACCAGACGGTGTGTCCCCCTCCTGCCTGAGAGTCTGTGCTGAGCAGCTGGCCCCCATCTTCACGCAGATCTTCAACTCATCACTGGAGCTGTGCGAAGTGCCCTCCTGCTTCAAAAGCTCCACCATCATCCCAGTCCCAAAGAAACCTGCCATCACAGGACTCAACGACTACAGGCCCGTCGCCCTGACGTCTGTGGTCATGAAGTCCTTTGAGAGACTGGTGTTGAGCCACCTGAAGGACATCACAGGCCCCCTGCTGGACCCCCTGCAGTTTGCCCACCGGGCAAACAGGTTGGTTGAGGATGCAGTCAAAATGGGTCTGAACTACATCCTGCATCACCTCGACTCCCCAGGGACCTACGCTAGGATCCTGTTTGTGGACTTCAGCTCGGCATTCAACACCATCATCCCGGATATCCTACACCGTAAACTCACCCAGCTCACTGTGCCTGCCTCCACCTGTCAGTGGATCACCAACTTCCTGACTGACAGGAGGCATCAGGTGAGGCTGGGGAGCGGACCATTAGCACTGGCGCCCCCCAGGGGTGTGTTCTCTCCCCACTGCTCTTCTCCCTCTACACCAATGACTGCACCTCAGGGGACCTTTCTGTGAAACTCCTGAAGTTCGCAGACAACACCACCGTCATCGGTCTCATCCAGGACGGTGACGAGTCTGCCTACAGACGGGAGGTGGAACAGCTGGCTCTCTGGTGCAGTCAGAACCATCTGGAGCTGAACCCGCTCAAGACTGTGGAGATGACAGTGGACTTCAGGAGAAGCCCCCCCTCACTCCCCCCCTCACCATTCTAAACAGCACAGTGTCTACTGTGGACTCTTTCAGGTTCCTGGGATCCACAATCTCTCGGGACCTGAAGTGGACCTCCCACATAGATACTTTAAGGAAAAAGGCCCAGCAGAGGATGTACTTCCTGTGTCAGCTGAGGAAGTTCAACCTGCCCCAGGAGCTGCTGATCATGTTTTACACCTCCATCATCCAGTCTGTTCTCTGCACCTCCATCACTGTCTGGTTTGGATCTGCAACCAAACTGGACAGACACAGACTGCAACGGACAATCAGGACTGCAGAAAAGATCATCGGTGTCGACCTGCCCCCCATCCAGGACTTATACCGGTCCAGGGTCAGGAATCGGGCAGGTAGCATCACTGCAGACTCCTCACACCCCGGACACAAACTTTTCAAACTCCTACCCTCCGGCAGGCGTTACAGATCACTGTACGCCAAAACAACCCGTCATAAGAACAGTTTCTTCCCCCAGGCTGTCACTCTGATGAACGCTGAACAGTCACAGAGTGTCAGACCTGCTGCTGTGAAATAACCCTGGAACAAAACTGTCACTGTGAATGTACATATATGTAAATATATATTATTTTTATTGTATTTAAATTATCATCTACACACAGTCTTTAATGTAAATACTGGAAATACTGTTAACTGTTTACTTCAGCATCTTTTGCACTACTCACCTCTGCACTATTATCTTATTTAGTCTTGTACATATTAGTCTTTAATTACTGTTTATTTTTGAGTTTATTGTTGATATTTAATGTTTTACCTTTGTACAAAGAGAGCACAGTTTACTGAAGTTAAATTCCTCGTGTGTTAAACATACCTGGCCAATAAAGCTGATTCTGATTCTGATTCTGATTCTATCTGAACCAGTTCTCTTGCCCGCTTCCATCGCTGCAACACCTGTTGTTTTGACCTGATAACTGCTCTCATATCTGGCAAACCGAGGGGCGTCCAAAACGGCCGTGTGGGGGTGCCTTAAAACCGCCTACCTTCTCTGGTCCAAACAAATCCAGACCATTCAGGACCAGAATCTAAAGTTAGAAGGAGGACATACTGGCTGCTGCATTGTTGTCAGAGAAGCCAGCACTTCAACATAGCATGTTTCCTTAATGTCTGATCATAGAGGAAGCTCACTTTATCATCTCACTCTCTACACATCTCACTGATTGATCCTTTAACCTCTGGGCCGTGTTTGTGCTGTTGGAGCCTTTTGGAGATTTGTTCATGTAAATATCAGACTAATAATCTGTCTCTCTGTGAGCTTTATTGGACTAAGTCCAACAAGTCTGAGCTCCACTTTTTACAAGCAGAACATTACTCTATTTTGACTAATAAGCAGTGAAAAATACTGACAGACTGACCAACAATGTTACCAACACAGAAATCATCAAAATAAGAGCAACTGTAACACAATAAATAACTTTAAAAACATGCTCTTTAACATATCTCTGTCTCTTCTGTTACAGGTTTGAACCTGATCTGTATGAACACACACACAAACACACATAAACACACACAGACACACACTATAAGGACGTGTCCCCTCACGCCTCCGGAACCTTTAGAGGGGATTGGAGGGAAAGTCCGACAACATTTGTGTTTTTCCATAGAATGAGGAGGAAGAAAGCAGCCGGGGGATTGGAGGGGGATTGGAAAGAAAGAGTGACAGGATAAACCGCAGAAAGTAACACCCTCATTAAAGGGGGGAGGAGAGAAAGGACGCCGGATATCCACACTGGCTAGTGCACACTTTTATCAGAATGGATGTCTATTGTACTATGGGCTGATGGCACACACACACACACACACACACACACACACACACACACACACACACACACACACACACACACACACACACACACACACAGACAGAGACAGACACATACACACACACACACACAGACACACACACACACACACACACACACACACATACAAACACACGCACATGCATGCACACACACACACGTACACACACACACACAAAGAGACACACACACACACACACACACACACACACACAGACACACACACACACGTACACACACACACACAAAGAGACACACACACACACACACACACACACACACACACACAGACACACACACACACGTACACACACACACACAAAGAGACACACACACACACACACACACACACACACGTACACACACACACACAAAGAGACACACACACATATACACACATATACACACACACACACAGACACACACACACACAAACACACACACACACACACAGACACACACACACATACACACACACAGACACACACACACACACAGACACACAAACAAACACACGCACATGCATGCACACACACACACGTACACACACACAGACAGACACACACACACACACACACACACACAGACACACACACACACAGACACACACACACACACACACACACACACACACACACACACACACACACACACACAAACATCAGGAAGCAAGGAAAGTCGGATGGAGTTTTCAGATTTCACGATTGTTTCGTAACCATGTAACCATGGCAACCACTCGTCCAGAGTCCATCCTGCTAACTGTGGATGTTTTTGTTATTTCTGAGACGCCAACAACGACCCTCTTCCTACTTCCACATCTACCGTGCAGCTCAGGATGAAACGGGCCCGTGCTGTGCGGATACGACGGTTTTTGAAGCAACGGAAGTCGTTTAGAATGACGTCATATAGCGGTCCAATTCCTTGTTTGAGCACGGTTGCGTTTACATCTCCCGTGTACCGTACTGGAGTAAACATGATTCGTGCCCGAGACCACCTCTTCAAGTAGACTCAGGCACAGTACCTGAGTATGGTACGTTTGTGTTCGAACTGATCAAATGAACCAGACTTTGGGGTCAAGCGTACTCAGATCCAGGCCCAGGTCCCTAAAGTGAAACCACCCTTAATCAGCTCAAGGAAGGCAAATGTTAATTTACATGAACTTTAAACATGATATACACTTATTATGTATTCAGCAGGCTCGCCGCAGAAATGTCCCGGCCCCTGAAAGGCAAGGTGAATGGAGGCTCCCAGGATCTGATTTAAATCAACGTATGCACATTCAATCAGTACTGTTAGCGTTAGCCAACATTAGCTCCCTCTGCCTGTGCTCCCATCTGCCTTTAGAGCCGACTGAAATAAGTTTGTTATCAAGTTCTTGTTGGGGTCAAATGTCCGAGCCAGCACCCTCCTTTTTCTTCTTTCTTTTCTGGCATCCTAACTCAAGGCGTGCATCTCGCACTTCTGCAACGCCGTAACACAATGTGAACTCACACACTGGGACACGGGGATTACTCTGTGCAGATGCAATGTGTAGGAACCATAGACTGTAAATAATACAGTCAACAGGAACACAGGAATACAGGAACACGTGATGATGGTGGAACTTCGTTAGGGAGTTTGCAGAACATATTCTGTAAAGTGCAATGTTAGCACCGTAATTTGTCATCATCACATGATGATTGACCTTAAAGCTTTTGATGTTTTTAAACAGGTTGATACATTTTAGTATTTCTTAAACCAGTTTCTGTAATTGGAGCAACTCTAGTTTTTGTTGTCCTGGTTTGAAGCCTGCAGTTTACCTACTGTACAGTCCGAATAGAAGAGGATAGATATTTGTGTTGGATTGTAGGAGGTTAATTTGTCCAGTGAACTCTGGGAAGAGAAAAACCCAAAGAGGCAGGAAGGAGATAAATCAGTGATTGGTTATTTGTTGCTCTCGTCTCGTCAGGACGTTTGTATTTCCTGGAAAAGAAAGATCAGGGTGAAATATTTAAGGACAGTTTGTTGAGATGAAATAATCATTTTCTTTGACTTTTCACTGACAAGTAAGTAAAAAGGAAGGATGTTACTATCTCTCTGGTTTGAGCTGGCCAGAAAGTAGATGATTTTGGGCCCGATTTGCCTCCTCACAACGATCAGGGGGGCGTGGCCCGATTCGAGGCGTGTCGTATCGGATTTTATGTCCAAATAATCCTCAAGTGTGTGGCGTCACTATCGATTCTGAGCCTGTCATGATCTGGAATCACAATTCCTAGTCGGACTGCCTCCAAAGCGTCACCAACCGGATGTTGCTTACTCTGATAACTCAGCTCATGCTGCACATTGTATAAAGCCGCACATAATCCGTCTTCTCTGCCAGAATCTCATCAGTTGTTTTTCTGGTTTTCGGTTTTTCGTTGCGAAACAGAACATACAGCAGAACAGACAGCTCATCGTCCTCCATATTTGTTTTTCTTGGGTAGTTAAGTTGGATCACGCGAGTTTCTTTGAGATCTCGTGCCTTTAGAACCGTAACTACAAACGGCAGGTGTGTGGTCTCGCGGTCTGGCCGAGTCGTCTAGTGTGTGCGTTCAGAGGATCATGATGTTAAACATTGGTTGAAACTGTCCTCATGTCTGTGATCTCCACATTTTTAAAATCGGTTAAGGTTTCAAAATCATCTCGTGTGTAGCCAGCATCAGGAAGATGCAGAGTCCTGAAATCATCGATATGAGATGAGATGAAGACGTGTAAGATTGTTTCTGTGCCTGCAGAAGATAGA
This sequence comes from Tautogolabrus adspersus, assembly GCA_020745685.1. Taxonomy (NCBI): domain Eukaryota; kingdom Metazoa; phylum Chordata; class Actinopteri; order Labriformes; family Labridae; genus Tautogolabrus; species Tautogolabrus adspersus. The sequence goes on along the minus strand of CM036541.1, from coordinate 995,499 downwards.
TAACATTTTTAAAATACTTGAGAGAATATAAACATTTATCCATTGTTTTTTTTGCAGCCCAGCTTTCCTTTCTCTGTGAAAATAATCATTTTCCCTCCACGATGCCCTGAGGGCTCATGGAGCGGAGAAACTGATAAACACGACCCACCACGCTCGGTCAAAGCTTAAAATGAGTTTTTCATTTGGAGGGCTTTTCCTCCATGGTTTCCTAATGCCCTGAAGATTAACCCAGTGACCCTCAAATATTAGCTCTGAACGACTTCAGGGGGTCGGGAGGCAGCCTGAGGACATAAGAGCATTTTAGGGCAGTGGTGAATCTACTAAGGGACAAATATCAACGTTCACGCAAAGAAATATTTGAGATGTGTTTAAAAATGAGAAACTGAGATATTCTGGTGCTGTGACAGACCGATGAGTCATGAGGGTATCTTGACATTTTAGTGGTAAGAGTGATATTTTTTCCTGTCCCTCCTCCCCGTCTGGGTCCTTCGTCCTCGCCCCGTCCTCCCTCGCCAGGCCATCTGCTGGGGCCTGGTGTGTTTGCACAAGACTCGGTCCTCTGGAATGTCAACATCAGGCTTTGTGTGAAGCCAGAGGAGCCCACATTCACTGGAGATAAGACCCCACCAACCCCACAGAGGAGGAGGAGGAGGGAGGTGTATCAGAGGGTGACTTAAAGTTTAACAAAGCTGCCAAGTGACCGCTTTACCCGCAGCTTAATCCTGAACATAACCCTCCCCCTCACCAAACTCCAACACTTCTTTAATAAGCAGAGGTTGTAGGGCTTCACTGAAGTAGAAGCACAGATGTGCTGTGTGAAAAACAAAATCTGGTTCAAGTTTCCTCTCCTGTAGTCAAAGTGTTGATCGGTGTCGTCTCTGAGACGTCCTCTTAGAGTAAAGAGCGTCTCTGAAGGACGTTTCTGTCAGCTGTTTGCGTGCAAAGCTAACGGAAGCTAACTGAAGCTAACTGAGGCTAACTGAAGCTAACTGAAGCTAACTGAAGCTAACTGAGGCTAACTGAAGCTAACTGAAGCTAACTTCTAATCAAAGAACAACAAAATATTGATCCTTCACTTCGCTCCTATTAGGGACGTAACTGTACCTCCAAAGTCAGTTAAAAACCGATATACATAAGGGACAAGTCAACTGAAAATGAATCGTGGCCCAACGTTTCAAACAGCCTGTTGTTGGAGGTCATCACGGCTCTGACATGGAGCTGAATAAAGGTGTACAGACATGGCGTCAGCAGGTTTTACAGTGGAGGATAAACACAGAGTGTTCCTGGGCGGTTGGTATATTTGCCGACCATTTTAACATTTTTCTTAACAATCCACATAAAATAGCGATCAGCTATCGATCACTTAGTGGAGCGTCTCTCTCGTGACCCAGGTAGGGTCTCACCTGGTTTGCAGGTAACAGAGAAGTAAGAAAACATGAATGTGCCTCTTCAGAGGGAACTAATACACTGAATATTATATATGACTGTTGATCATTCTTTTAGGTGTTTACATTTACTCCTGTAACTTTGTGATCTTCAGGGCGCTGATGGCCTGGCCATAAGGTTGCGCGCCATGTGCGGGGGGTTTTGGTCCTCCAGGTGGGCGGCCCGGGTTCGGGTCCTTTCTAGTGTGAAGTTTCCTGCTTTCTCTCCTGATTTATTACTCTGTCCACTGTCCTTTCTAAAGTAAAGGCAAAGAGCCCAGAAATACATCTTAGAAAACAACAACTTTGGGATCACGCGGAAGTCTCTACGCATCCTTCCAAAATAAAAAACATTGTTTCCAAACAGAAAATAAAGAAACCGGGTTACTCACATTCTTATCATTAGTTGAGTCAATCGTTACATCCCTAGCTCTGATGTGTTCTTCAGTGTCTCTGCTCTCAATCTGCTGCTTGTCGCACGTCGGCTGCTTCACTTTCATCCATGTTGGCTCCTTTTACTCACAGACGTCACATTCACGCCTCCTCTCCCCAAAACAGTTTCCCTCGACGTCTGTTTGTCTTCACATCTTTTACACAGTTTACACAAGGTTACAGTACGTCTGTCCTGTGTCATGTGACCTGATGGACACGACAAGGAGTCCGATTTTGGGTCACATGTTGTTCAAACTTTTAGGCTCATATAGGTCTCGACGTCGGGAAGACGGCACACAATGATGCAAAATTCTACAAATTCATTTAGCAGAGGCTTTATGTCTGAGAGTAAGTACATCTTAACTCTCTGTCCTGTGTCATAAACACTGAAGGAAACATTACATAGTCAGCTTTTCTTTGGATTATTCTTTAAACATTCAGTCTGAAAAGTGCAGTAATGTTTGTAACGCGGTGCACAGTGATGTAAACTCATCCAGAATGCTCCTCAGATGCATTAAAGCTAAAGCCTGTTTAGAGAACTTAAGGAGTAAACAAGTTCAGATATTTGTGTTTAAATGAAGGAGGGAAATTAAAATACTCAAGTACACCTGACTGAATCTTTACTTCAGTAACAGTGAAAGTATTTGTACTTTGGTCATTTTGACTTCTGCTCATACTAGAGGCCGTTAACGAGGAGCCAAAATCTTATCTCTGGATTGAAAACATTTTGCATCCAATCAAAACCTTCGATGTTAAAGTTTTTTTAATTCCTGCATTTGAAGTAGAGTTTTTCTGTGCAGAGTGTGTGTGTGTGTGTGTGTGTGTGTGTGTGTGCGTGTGTGCGTGTGTGTGTGTGTGTGTGTGTCTCTGTGTGTGTGTGTGTCTCTGTGTGTGTTTGTGTGTCTGTGTGTGTGTGTGTGTGTGTGCGCGCGTGTGCGTGGCGTGTGTGCGTGTGTGTGTCTGTGTGTGCGTGCGTGTCTGTGTGTGTGTGTGTGCGTGTGTGTGTCTGTGTGTGTGTCTATGTGTGTGTATCTGTGTGTGTGTATCTGTGTGTGTGTATCTGTGACTGTGTGTGTGTGTGTCTGTGTGTGTCTGTGTGTGTGTCTATGTGTGTGTATCTGTGTGTGTGTATCTGTGTGTGTGTATCTGTGACTGTGTGTGTGTGTGTCTGTGTGTGTCTGTGTGTGTCTGTGTGTGTGTCTATGTGTGTGTATCTGTGTGTGTGTCTGTGTGTGTGTATCTGTGTGTATGTTTCTGTGTATGTGTGCGTGACGTAGCCGTGAATGAGTGAATCAATTCAATTCAATTCAATTCAATTTTATTTGTATAGCACATTTCATACAAACGTAAACCCAATGTGCTTTACAGAAGACAGAGATAAACAAACACAATACAAACTCATTTAAAATAATAAAATAATAAACGAAACAAAAATAATAATAATATATGAATAAGTCGATTCAAGAGCACCCACACTTACAAAGATAAACTAGCAACCAAAGGCGCGAGAGAAAAGCAATGTCTTAAGACCGCTTTTAAAAGAGCTTAAAGTTTCTACAGACCTCAGGTCAGCAGGTAGTTTGTTCCACAGAACTGCACCATGGTGACTAAACGCACCTTCACCAGATTTGGTCTTGACTTTAGGTAGATTCAGCAGACCCATACCTGCTGATCTGAGGGATCTTATTGGGCTGTATTCAGTGAACAAGTCAGAGAGATATTGAGGTGCCATTCCATGTAATGTTTTGTAAACCAGAAGTAATATTTTGAATTCAATTCTGTAGTGAACCGGAAGCCAATGAAGGTTTTTTAGGATTGGTGTTATGTGTTCTATTTTCTTTGTCCCAGTTAACACTCTGGCTGCTGCGTTTTGGATGAGTTGGAGTTTCTTTATTGATTTTTTGGGAAGTCCAGCATAGAGGGCATTACAGTAATCTAGTCTGCTGGATATGAATGCATGGACCAGTTGTTCGGAGTCAGATTGGGTCATGAAGCACCTGAGTTTGGAAATGTTCTTGAGATGATAGAAGGCTGTCTTTGTAATAGCTGTAATGTGCTTCTGAAAGTTTAGATCTGAATCAATGATGACACCTAGGCTTTTGACATGATCACTGTACTGAAGAGGAAAAGATGATGAAATGGATATGAGCTCTCTTCTTTGTCTTTCTGGGCCTACGATCAGAATTTCCGTTTTATCTTTGTTAAGCTGTAGAAAATGTTGTGACAACCAGCAGCTAATTTCTTCAATGCATTTGGACATTTCATTTATGGGACTATGGTTATCTGGGGAAAGT
>CM036541.1:958849-986349 GCA_020745685.1 Tautogolabrus adspersus | reverse complement strand
ATGTTTCTCATAGACTCAGATTAGCTGCTAATTGTTGCTAACATGTAAATAAAATAAAGTTCTAATGTGTCTGGTTGTAAAAAGTGGAGCTCAGACTTGTTGGGCGGTCTGTTAGTCCAATAAAGCTCACAGAGAGACAGATTATTAGTCTGATATTTACAGGAACAAATCTCCAAAACGCTCCAACAGCACAAACACGACCCAGAGGTTAAAGGTCAGAATTAGCTGAGGGGACACCTAGCAGACAGCTTGCAACTTCCAGCAACCAACATTCAGCCCGTACAGTTGAAGAGAGAAATGAGCTCTAGAGACCCAAACTGTTTTTGTACCAGACTGTAAACATGTTTATTTTAACATGGAGCTCTATGAGGACTGACTCACTGCAGGAGAAAGACTCTAGTGGACACTGGAGGAACTGCAGCTGTAAAGTTGGACATTTTAACATGGGGCTCTATGAGGACTGACTCACTGCAGGAGACAGACTCTAGTGGACACTGGAGGAACTGCAGCTGTAAAGTTGGACATTTTAACATGGGGCTCTATGGGGACTGACTCACTGCAGGAGACAGACTCTAGTGGACACTGGAGGAACTGCAGCTGTAAAGTTGGACATTTTAACATGGAGCTCTATGGGGACTGACTCACTGCAGGAGACAGACTCTAGTGGACACTGGAGGAACTGCAGCTGTAAAGTTGGACATTTTAACATGGGGCTCTATGAGGACTGACTCACTGCAGGAGACAGACTCTAGTGGACACTGGAGGAACTGCAGCTGTAAAGTTGGACATTTTAACATGGGGCTTTATGGGGACTGACTCACTGCAGGAGACAGACTCTAGTGGACACTGGAGGAACTGCAGCTGTAAAGTTGGACATTTTAACATGGAGCTCTATGGGGACTGACTCACTGCAGGAGACAGACTCTAGTGGACACTGGAGGAACTGCAGCTGTAAAGTTGGACATTTTAACATGGGGCTCTATGATGACTGACTCACAGGAGGCAGACTCTAGTGGACACTGGAGGAACTGCAGCTTTCTCAATCCATAAACACTCTCCCTCCCCGGCTCTGTGAGACGGCAAGCACCCGGCTGTGCAGTGAGAGAGAGAGCCCCTGAAAAGGTGCTTTGTGCTATTCAGACGAGCCCAAGGTCTCAGCCTGTTAGAGGTTGTGGTTGTAGGCCGGCAGCCAGGCCTTCAGACCCTCTCTGGCAGGGACTGAACCTCCATCTGGACTGATGGGCCCCTTCCTGCACGGCTCCGTGAGCTGGACAGAGTCAGGCTGGGCTGAACGGGTTCGACTGGGCTGTAAAACACCGCAGAGGGCTGCAAAAATAAACCATCAGTGCTGTGCTGAAATCCTCTGGCTCCAGAGCTCTTACTCTGAGGCTCGTTCCCACGAGAGAGAGGCAGAGCAGACCAACAGTGAGAGCAGGAGTACATGACTCTGAAAACCCAACAGCATGGATCTAAAAGGGATCTGTGGATGTGATCTGACCTGTAGACTGTATCAGATCATTATGATTGTGGTGATAATGTTTCAGCTCTGGTTGCATGTGGCTGTCTGTGCTGAATGCCTTCAAGAAAAGACAGAAAGAGAGAATAAATGCTGTGAGATGGATTCTGTTTAGATGAGCAGTCTGAGTCTGAAGAAGGAGTGATCCGGGCAGGTCTGCAGTCTGACTCACACAGGCTCAGATCTGCTCTGTGGACTTCAGATATACTGTCGATTTTAATGCCACATCTCAGCCACACAGCTCCACATGAGATCAAATCAAAGTTTCTCTTTCAGCTGGAGAGCGAGATAATTCATGCTACATTTAGTCTGAGGGAGAGAAATGTGAACCACATTGTGCCGCATGTTTTAGTGGGGCAGCTTTCTGTGCCTCCCCTCCCCCAACTCCTGAAACAGAGCGAAATTCTTCTGCCTCTCTGGAGCCGACCCAAATCAAGCAAATTATGGAGCGAAATCTTTTTATATGAACCTCTGTCACGCAAAAGCATCACTAAGCCCCATCTCGAGCCCTCCTTCTCCTGGAATGAGCCCTGCTTTATCCCGGTCCTCGGAGCGAGGCCGCTCTGATGAATCCTCAAGGCCTTCGTGATCCAAGAGAAAAAACAAACTAAGGGGAAAAAGTCCTGCAGAGACCACTGCAGAGAATTTAGTGCTAAACAAATAAAAGACAGGCAGTAACTTTGAGGGCATGAACGGTGGAGCCACAGGATCGATAAATAAATCAAAAAGTGATCTCTCTGAGGCGATCACAGCTGGAACCGTCAGGAGGTGGAAAACATGCTCAACCATGACGTTTGATATTTTTAAAATTAGGACTTTTTCCTTGTATTTAAGGCAATCATTACTGTAAAGGAGGACGGTTTTATAGATCCTTGGTGTCCTGTTGTTACTTGATCTACATCTGTACTGATGTATTTAATATTTCATGTTTTTTTGAGTCCATATGTCTGTGTTTTCTGGCGTACGTGTAAGTTTGCAGAAAAAGTCGTGGCAGAGCGTCAGCTCACCCTGTATACGACTGAATCGTTTAAGACACACGACCAGAGCTCACGATCTGAGAGCTCACAGTGTACGAAGGAAATCGGGACAGAGAATTCTGCAAATTAAATAGAAAACTCTATCAGACGGAGGGTTTATTTCAGTTGTCTCATACGCACGGCTCAACTGGGCTACACATGCCAGCAACAACTCAAGCTAACTAGCAGCTCAGTCATATATTCCCTGTCAGCTGGAGGTCTGCAGATATTTCAAGCCAGAGTGTCTTTCATGATAGGACGGTGGAGACAGATTTAAAGGGCAGGTCTGCTGTTGCCACGGTGATTCCGGAAGCTATCTGTCAGTTTGTGCAGGTAAAATAAGGGGGGGAAATCGGCTCGTAGCTCTGCTCACACTGTGCGATTGTGTGCAGTCTCAAAATATACAATCCGCCACCAGGGGGCTCTCAATCAAAACAATAACAAAAGATGATGTCGAGGCTGGCATGGAATTATGGGAGTGATTCTCTCTGCTACTCCTCCCCGGCTAACACCCCCCCTCCTGATGAAAATGAACTCAGAGTTGAACCGAGACAAGACGACCGGGCGAAACCGACCTGAGGAAGACGTAACATCCGGTGTTTCCACGGCAACGATAGATATGCTGTCTGTGTCCGATGTCTGTCAAATGCAAAATGTGATGACACAAACGCAAAAGTTTTTTCCCTTCCTAGAGACCGAAACAGGCACATTTATGAAAATAGCACAAGAGGTAGTCTTTAACACGTGGAAGCAGGCAAACTAAGTGAAAGATATTTAAATATGAGAGTTTCCCACCCCCTCCCTCCCCCTGTACCCGTACAGTGTAGCTGGTGTGAACCTCTCAGGCGGCCTGTTGTTTACAGTGGTGTTAAGTGCGAGCCCCTACAGGATCAGTCAGAGCTGTAATCCCCTCTTCAGTCCCTCTGAGGCCCTCACTGAGTGCAAGTGGACATGGGTGATGGCAGACAAGGAACGGCTCTCCGGCCCACCCATTCAAACCAGCCCACTGCCTCACACACACACACACACACACACACACACACACACGGAAAACACACACACACACACACACACACACACACACACACACACACACACACACACACACATATAATGAGAGAGCACCGTAAAAACAAGAGAGAGAACGAGAGCAAAGTGAGAGAGGATTTTGTTTTGTTTTTTCCTGGATATACCCTATCTCTCTCTCTCTCTCTCTCTCTCTCTCTCTCGCTCTCTCCCTCTCTCTCTCTCTCTCTCGCTCTCTCTCTCTCTCTCTCTCTGTGTTTTTATGTCATTTCACCTTGTAAAAAAAGCTTTATGGTCATCCCAGGCCTCACGGCTCTGAGAGTGTGCAGAGGTGCATTGTGGGAGCTTAGGAACTCCTCCAGGACCAGCACTTAGAGCAAGTGACAGGAGTGCGTCTGCAGAGAGCTGACACACGCTTGAATCAGACTTCTTCTACTCGTAAATACTCCCAGGATGAAAAGCAGAAACCTTATCATCTCATATTCTGTATAATAAAATAATACACTAAGGGCCTGATTTCCTAAAGGTTTGCGTGTCTTAAAACGTGTGCAAACTTGATACCACCAGCAAAAAATGTGCTATCTGATCTACTAACGACACGCAGTGAGGATTGCGTCTTTCATATGAGCAGAACAACACGCATTGTCCATTTAGCACGTTTGCCTTAATGAATATGTGATATGGGGCGTTTCTGCCGTAGCGTGCAAAATACTGGGAGGAGAAAATTCAAATAAGTTAAGTTAGTACACGCATTGTGATTTAACAAGCCAGGTGAAAACTGTGGTGATTGTGACGGAGTCTGAATTTAACACCTTTGAAAGGAAGGTGCTAATCCAGGAGCCCAGTGTTACGCACAACAGGCTGCAGTTAGGAGGAGACATAGGCTCAATAAAAGAAGGTATGAAGATCACGTTTTTCCCCCAACATGTTAACATGTTTTCGATTATCATAAAAATAAATGACATGCATTATTTTTTTATTTGGATTCAATAATAGTTAATAAAGAGAAACACCATGATTAAACTAATATAACTGAACATTCACAGCCTCTGCATTCTAAAGAATTTACACATTGACATTTATGTCCTATTTCCCTTTTTTCTGCAACATTACATTTTAAACTGGGCATTTCCTTTTTCTCGGGTTGCGCGTCTCTCCAGCTCGTCTCCTCCGGTGCGCTCCTCTCCCTATCGCGCTCGTCTCCAACCTCTACAGCCCCCTGCTGCCCAGCTGTAGGCACTTGGATTGGGGGACCTCACCACTGCTTGTACCCCCGTCTTCGATACCTCTTGCCAGGGCAATTATGTCCGATCAGACACAGCGCTGGCCAGCAGTCTGGTGCGCAACAATAGCCCGAGGGGCGCGCCTGAGCGCCGGTGCCACATAGGTCACAGCTCGCACCTCCTGCGCAATGTATGACAATTCATTCAAAAGATGGAGAGAAGAAAAGAGAGGCCCTGTTTAATGCCGAGGTGTTCTTATAAGCCAAATGTTCTTTTTGTTATATTCAGATTTATCTGCTATAACTCGAAAATACTGTACGTTCATTTGCCTCTCCCACTAATTCCTATTTTGTGCTTGCAGTCATTCTGCTTTCCGTCCAAACTCTCCGTGACGTAACCCAGTAGAACACGCAAAAGCCTGACTTAAATACAACCGCCCCCTCAAGGTTTGCACCCGTTATCATTCACGCAAATGTTCTTAGTAGATCACCCGCAAAACGCCCACAAGCCAAACGCGCAATGTTTTGGAGTGAACACGCAATTTTGTACTCTTTAATTGGGATCTTAGTAAATCAGGCCCTAAGATCTTATTTAAAAAGTCTCCGACATGAACATCCAAATTAAACTGAACAAAATGATGTCATGAAAATGTTTCTCTATTCTGGGCCTGTTGACGGTGGCGATGCTGTTTGGGCTGTGATGACCATGTGGGAAAGTAGGTACGATATAGAAGCTCTGCGTGTGGGTGTAGTGGGCGGTGAGAGCCGGCATGGAGGGAGGGTGACTCTGGGGCGCTGCAGCTCACTGTCCGGCCTTCCCGAGGTGTCGTTGGACTAGTCCGACGAAACACCGGTGAAGGGAGGCTCCTACTTGACCATCCCTGATGTCCTGACTCATGCAGTTCATCATTCATGGTTGAGTTGTGGAGGGCAAGAAGGGGCCAAGTCTTAGGGTCGGTGTTGTCACTACCTGGAGCACACATCAAGGTGGCATCACTGTTTTGGTTGCTGTGGCAACAAAGGTCAATAGTGTAGGTAATGTAACTTATTAAAAGGGTATAGGGACATAATTGGGACGAGTACCTCGTGTTTATCTTCTTTTTGTTTCTGTTTTACTCTCCTGGCCAGGACAGAAACTTAGGGTGGTTTCACATCAGGGACCAGGGGCCGGATCCGAGTACACTTGACCACAAAGTCCAGTTCATTTGATCAGTGTGAACACAAACGTACCGTACTCGGGAACTGTGCCCGAGTCTGCTTGAAGAGGTGGTTTCGGGCACAAAACGTGTACTCGAGTACGGTCCATAGGAGATATGAACACAACCGTGCTCAAAAAAGGAAGTGGACCGCTATATGAAGCAATTATAAACTTTTTCTGTTGCTTAAAAAATCATCGTATCCGCACAGCACGGGCTCGTTTCATCCTCTGAGCTTCACTGTAGATGTGGAAGTAGGAAGAGGGTCGTTGTTGGCGTCTCAGAAATAACAAAAACATCCACTGTTAGCAGGATGGACTCAACCCGCGAGTGGTTGCCATGGTTACGTCATCTTATTTCTGCTTTTTGGCAGATTTGCAAACCAACTATGTGCATACTGCCACCTGCTGTATCGGACTGTGTACATACTCAAGTGAACTCAGACACGGAGCGATGTTACTAATGTGAACGCAGACCAGCAGGGGGAGGGGGGAGATCGAGCTTGGGCACGGTACGAAACAGTCGTGACTAAAGTGAAAACGCCATTAAACCTGAAACTCACCTGGCGATGAGCTTGAATTCATTATATATATTTTCACTTCGATGCTTCTGTCACAGAAATGTTGCAAACGCTTTTGTGCGATCTAGACAGTGTGCAGGAGTTTGCCTGAAACATTTGATGATTGAAATCATTAAATGACCTGTTAATGTGCGACCTCCATTTTTGTTGCCGTGGTCACGGCGTGGTCGCCCTGCAGGTCACGAACAAGAGACTGAATGTGCTACTGCAGTCTTTTATACGAGGAGTCAAATAATGTGACTGTTTGAGTAAATCATCACAAAGGAGTTGATGTGAATTCCACATGACGACGAAGGAGGAAAAGGAAAGGAGGGCCTGTGGTCGTGTGTTAATCTAATCAGGGAGGTGTTTCCTATTAGCACCCTGGACTCATATCACAGTCTTTTATAACCCCCTCCTACTCCGCCTCATGCTTCTCCTTCTCCACCTTCTCCACTTGCTCCTCCTCCTTCCTCTCTTCTTGCTACTCCTCCTCCTCCCGTGCAAGACTGTCTGTGTACAGAGACGTCAGGCCTCTCTGAGGTGTTTCCTATTAGCACCCTGGTCTAATATCAGTGACTTTTATAACCTCTCCTCCTCCTCCTCCTCCTCCTCCTCCTCCTCCTCCTCCTGCTCCTCCTCCTCCTCCTGCTTCTCGTCCTGTGCTGGTCTGTCTGTGTATAGACACGTGAGGCCCTTCTGAGGTGTTTAGCAGGTTCTCTTTAAATCGTGTAATTAGAGATCAGCTGAGGATTTAACGTCTCTGCCGACAGCACTCTGAAAAGTTACGACGACCCCATAAAAGGAAGAAAACTAAAACAACAAAAGGACAGATATTTGGGTCTTTATTATTTTGCTCACTTGATTAAGAACCATGATTGTATCATAAAGACCTCATAATGAGAGCACACCACGCAGCCAGAGGACAACAGAAGTGATTTAAACAAAGAAAGGACATTGATGAAAAAGACCCTCAGTGTACAGATAACGACCGCTCTCTCCGGTACGAATAAACAAATCAGACCAAACTTAGAGTAGCGGTTAAAATACTCAATTCATCTGAAAACAATCTCTGTCTCAAAGCCGTCATCGCTGCAGTGAAAACTTGGCCACCAAATGACGACAGCTTGCAGCAGATTAGCAGCTAAATGCGGCTACACAACAAGCTGACAACAGAGAATTCTACAATTCTACAATTCACTTAGCAGACGCTTTTATCCAAAGCGACGTACATCAGAGAGTAAGAACAACACAAGCAAGGATCAAGGAAAAATAAAGGAACGATGTCAGTAAGGACGAACGATCAGCTTTGAGTCCGATTGGACACACAGGTGCTGAAAGGCATTGCCCAGAGGCAAGGCACAACATGAACTGCCAGTCTGAGACTCTAATCAGTATATAAACCATCTTATACTTCGTCGTTTTCAAACAAAAACAAAAACCATCATCATTACCATCATTACATCAATACTATCCAGATCATCATCATTAAGTTAAGTTAGTAGGTATTCCTGAAAGAGCTGGGTCTTTAGCTTTTTCTTAAAGGTACAGAGGGACTCTGCAGATCGAATGGAGTTTGGAAGTTCATTCCACCACCGGGGGGCGACAGAGGAGAAGAGTCTAGTCCTCGTCTTTGGACCCTGTTGTGAAGGTTGGATCAAACGCCTTTCATTGGCAGAGCGTAGTGGACGGGAGGGAGTGTAGACCTGAAATAGAGAGTCAAAGTAAGGAGGAGCCGTTTTTGTTGCTGTTTTGTAGGCGAGCAGCAGAGTTTTAAATTTAATGCGAGCAGTGACTGGGAGCCAGTGTAAGGAGATGAACAGCGGAGTGACATGAGCTCTTTTTGGAAGGTTGAAGACCAGTCGTGCTGCTGCGTTCTGTATCATCTGCAGAGGTTTGGTTGTGCATGTAGGAAGACCTGCCAGTAGAGAGTTGCAGTAGTCTATGCGTGATAGCACAAGAGCCTGTACCACAAGTTGTGTAGCATGTTCTGACAAGTAAGGTCTGATCTTCCTGATGTTGTACAGGGCAAAACGACATGATCGGCCAATCGAGGCTACTTGAACCTTGAAGGTTAGCTGGTCATCAATCATGACACCCAGGTTCCTGCAGACTTTGTGGGCATGAGTTTGGTTGTTCCAAGTTGGATAATCACTCCCATATCTGTGGCTGCATAGAGGGACTGGCTGGAATGACGAGGAGCTCAGTCTTTGAAAGGTTGAGTTGAAGGTGCCGTTCATTCATCCATTTAGAGATATCGGTGAGGCATGACGAGACTCTAGCTGAGACTGTGACATCGTCTGGTGGAAATGACAAGAAGAGCTGGGTATCATCAGCATAGCAGTGGTATGAAAAGCCATGAGAGCGGATTATCGAACCAAGTGAGCTTGTGTATATGGAGAAGAGGAGGGGACCAAGCACTGACCCTTGAGGTACCCCTGTGGATAAGCTGTGGGCTTTGGACACTTCTCCTTTCCACAACACTCTAAAGGATCGCCCAGAGAACAAGCTGTAGCAAAAAAAACGAACGCTGCGTTGGGCAGCCCAAACTGGACGAGGATCACAGCAAGTGTATTTGTCTCCCTACACTTATCTGAAACCTGACAGGTCAAGAGGAAAATCTTATTTTAAGATTTAAAAAGCAGAAATTAAAGCCTGCGTTGCTCGTAAAAAGTGAAAATGAAGCTAATTGATTTATTTGGTCTTCTGACTTTAAATATACTAACTCATTTAGATTTGAGTTATATATTAAATACCTGAGTTTAGTGTTTTCACCTCCAGTAAGCCTCGCTCATAATGATTCTTTTTTATAGCAACACAGAGTGGGGGTCTTCCTCAAGGTCCATATTGTCATTTTAACATCTCACACATGAAGTCAATGTATTCATTCACATATTTCTGTAAGTATTAAACTTTGCAGAAGAAGAGAGAAGCTTTTTAATCTGCACGTTTGAATGAGGACACGTCGTGTGTATGTGATGTAAGACGGGCTGTAAGATGAATCCTACATTTCAGTTAAGGGACAATGTGCTTCTTTTTTTAAAGGCACCATCACCCAGTCACAGAGCTTCTGGGTAATCTCTAAATTGCAGATGAGCTCTGAACACAGCAGCTGTTAGAGTCTCTGAAAGGAGCTCACTTTGAAAGCAGCAGCAGCAGCAGCAGCAGTAATGGGAGAATATGTGTTGTAAGTACAGTTAATGTTGGGTTCTGTGTTTGTGAATGTGTTTTAACATCTCTGTTACACCCCCAGATGTTCTGTGTCTGCCCCCCTCTGTGTGTGTCTCCGTCTCAGGCGTCAGTCGGACCAGCTCTGTGTCTTTTCCCAGAACAAATAAACAGTTTAAAATGAACACAGAGTGCCGACTCGCTGCTCACACTGAAGCCATGTCTTCACAAAAGCAAACAGCGTTTGGACGGAAAAGCATGATATTTTCCTCAAGCTCGTACATTAGGATCATAGATCTCTACGAACACACACACAACAGAAACCAAAGTACACAACACAAACACACACCGTCCTCCTGGCTCTGCACCAGCAGCTCGGTGTGAGAAAGCGCTGAAACTCGTGTGTAACAAAAGAGCCGACCACAAATTCTCCAGAGTGTCCAGCCGTCGGTCACCGTTTAGAGTCCAAAACCAGAAACCACCAAACAGGCAAGACCACAAAATATGCAGCAGAGCAGCCAACACACACACACAAACACACACACACACACACACACACACACACACACACACACACACACACACACACACACACACACACACACACACACACACACACACACACACACACACACACACACACACACACACACATACATACACACACACACACACACACACACACACACACACACACACACACACACACACACACACACACACACACAAACACACACACACACACACACACACACACACACACACACACACACACACACACACACACACACACACACACACACACACACACACACACATACATACACACACATACACACACACACGATGCTGCAGACATTGACACACACACACACAAACACACACACACACACAAACACACACACACACACACACACACACACACGATGCTGCAGACATTGACACACACATACACACACATACACACACACACACACACACACACACACACTAACACACATGGGGACTCTGTGGAGATAAAGACGCCGTCACACAAACATATTTAGACCAAATTGAATCACTAGAACGATCCTCATCAATCACAGCGGAGCTAAATATGAGTTTGTTTTGGGATGAATCATATTCGTTGGATTGAAGCCATTTCATTGGGCAGGCGATCTTAACATGAGCAACGAGCTACAGACGATCTGCTGATTTGATTTCCCATTAGCTCGCTGAAGTGAAGAGGAGCCGTGAGACGCACAAAAGCACGCCGCCATTGAGTGTGATGGAGAGGATGTTTAATCATATGAGGAGAGACAGGTCGAGTTAGACGGGTCGAGTTAGACGGGTCGAGTTAGACAGGCGAGTTAGAAAGGCCGAGATAGACAGGTCAGTCAGACAGGTTGAGTCTGAGTCTCCTTGCAGGAGTTAGACAAGCTAACAAGGCTAAGCTAACAAGGAAACCGTTTGTTTTTAGACATTCCTCAAACGATGAGGGGAATATTTTTTGATCCGGTGTTCAGAGAGTAAATATTCTGTTGAAATGAAAATCTTTATTTGTGCATGTGATATATGATGCTCTCCTTTTCCACTCTAATCCTCCCTGTGGCTGTGTGTGTGTGTGTGTGTGTGTGTGTGTGTGTGTGTGTGTGTGTGTGTGTGTGTGTGTGTGTGTGTGTGTGTGTGTGTGTGTGTGTGTGTGTGTGTGTGTGTGTGCGTGTATGTTTCCTGTGTGGCTTGCTCTCCAGGTTGTGCTCTGGAGGAAAATTTACGATGTAGGATGTTTGGTCTTCCTCTGGCTGCAGAGCAGGGAAAGTTGTGAAATATGTGTGAACAATAAAAGAGAGCAGCATGTTGTGTTTAAAAGAAGCAAATAGTATTATACACACACACACACACACACACTGTTTACACACACACACACACACACACACAGGCACAGCGTTAAGGACACAGACTGATTGGCTTGGATGAATGATGGGGGGCGAGAGAGCATGATAAACAGTACAGAGAGAGAGAGAATGGGCTCTGTGTAATTCCTGGCTCTGTGTTCACTCTGTTACATTCCTTCCATTGAATGCTCCCAGTATAAAACCCATTAAATGCCTGTTAATTACCCGACTGCATTAAAAAAACACAATTTTCACCAAAGTTGGGTCTGCTGAGGCTGACTCAGGTTAAAGCTACGTCTGAAAGAGTTACAGAGCAGAACGTTGTTGGTTTTTTCCGTTGGTCAGAAACACATTCCTCCTCGAGGTGTGAGGTTTTACATTCTGTTACTCGTAGCACACAACCCCACATGTTCATGTGCAGAGGTGGGAAGTATTCACCTAGGCAGCATTCATACTAATACTTACATATACACATACTGAATGAGTTCTACAGAATATTGTCCGAACTTAACTAAGGATCGGGAGCAGCGCAACGACTTAACCACACCTTCAATCACCTGACAAGACGATTTATACCGATCCGCCCTGTTGGTCTCAGTTCTTTGACCCGCCCTCCCTTCCCTTCCTCTCATCCATCCTCCCTCGTACTCATCCCTCCATCTAGGAACAGTCTGGACCGATATCAGCTCGGGCAGAAGTATGCCTGAGACAGAACTCCCACCCTGAGTCTTCCTCTGCCCGGCCTTCAGTCCGTCCTCTCGGACCAGCCAACGAACAACATCCTCTTCCATCATAACCTAGGGGCGGCAGTAGCTCAGTCTGTAGGCACTTGGGTTGGGAACCGGAGGGTCGACGGTTTAAGTCCCAGCACGGACCAAGTCCGGAAATTGGCCTGGTAGCTGGAGAGGTGCCTGAGCACTGCCGAGGTGCCCTTGAGCAAGGCACCGAACCTCCAAACTGCTCTGGAGACCCCTCACTCTGAGACCTCTCCATTAATGCATGTCCGTAGGATCCTGTTTGTGCATGTGTTTGTATTTCAGCTTATGTGTGTGTTCATGTTCATTAACCAGAGTATAAGTATAAATTATTATTTATCTCAACACACATCCATCTGTCTCATCACTCATATGATCTATCATTAAATATCTCAAACGCAGCTAGCTCCTTGCTAGTAAACACATTTTTAAATTTTGATATGTTTCTAGTAAAAATCAAACGATATCGGCACGTGTTTCAATACCACGACAACAGTCACGTTGTTTGAAAGACGTGTGAAGACGAACAGACGTTGAGGAAAACTGTTTGGTGGAGAAGAGCCGACGCTGCAGCACTTCTACTGCAGGAAACTTTCACACAAGAATCTCCTCTTCCACTCGAGTAGAGACTGTGTGTACTTTAGTGTGAATTAATGGTCGAATGTTGTTCGCTGTGTGTGCAAACATGTCTCACCCTGCAGCTCAAACTCTGAGAGGGAATTCTCACTCACTGCTCACATTGTTTCTCCAGTTATAAACCTGCTGGATGGACTCCAGTGAAACAGTATGAAGGACGAGATGGTAATCTATTTACCCATTTTCACATTCTTAAAGGGGGGGGCTCACCTAAGTGTTCTGCTGAGGGGGGGAAACCATTAAACACTTTCTGCACGCTGATGGCAAAACCACATTTTCAGTTTGAGAGCTGCAGCGTTTGGAGAGATTCTTTCTAACAGTTTTTGATCTGAAGCAGCTCGTCACGTTAAAGCACGCTGACGTTCACTCAAACAAACATCAGCGTGAGAATGAATGACAACGTGAGGACAGGAAAGCTGCTCAAAATCCTTTAATGGGACTTTTGGAACCACTGTGAAACCCTGTTCACCCCCTCCCTCCCCCCACACGTCTCTGTACTGCGGTATACAGTAAAATTATGGTCCAATTAAGTCGGGGGAGGAGAGGAGAGGAGGGGTAGCTGGTAGTGGTTAGGTTTCAGGGTCTAACTGCTGGCGTGATGCTATCTGCTCAGACTCAGGGGAACACAGGAGACCAACATCCAGCCTTCAACCCGCTCCCTCCATCTGAAGCAGACTGTTTGGTGCCACGAGGTCCGGAACCAGAAATGGACCGGAGGAGACTAATGAGCTCCCCAACGAACCAATCAGAGCGTGTGGCGAGGGCCACATCCCCCCGACACACCAAGGTGACTGAGTAGAAACCTGCAGGGCTGAGAAAATGAAGCCAACATTTAAGAACCAATAGACTAATAATCTGTCTCTCTGTGAGCTTTATTGGACTAACAGACCGTCCAACATGTCTGAGCTCCACTTTTTACAACCAGTCACATTAGAACTTTATTTATTTACATGTTAGCAACAATTAGCAGCTAATCTGAGTCTGTGAGAAACATACCTGGACTGTTAGCTCGCTCAGTTTGTCATACAGTGATTTATTGCTAGGCTCGTATAGAAGTCAGGATTGTTGTTGGATTTTCCTGGCAAGTTTGCAATGTTCCACTTATTATCTGTTCATTTTAAAAAGTTGTCTCAGCTACCACCACAAAGAGTCTCTCATACTGTGAGAAACATCATGGTTAACCTGCTCACAACCAGATAACGGAGTAACCACAGGAACACACTGTTTAGCTTTGAACATCTCTCTCTCCACCACCTTGTCCAAATATACAAACTCAAACCAACAACAACAAAAAAACCTTGTGATGGCAACAATATAAAACTCAAAGTTTCAGAAAGGCGATTGAGCCTACGTCCATGATTTAAAGGCTATGACGTACACACAGCGAGCTCCGACTGCTCCAACCCGCCTGTCATGATTTGGTCTTGGTTTAGTTTGTATTTTGGAGTTGAGATTTCTTTTTATTGTTTTATTTCTCTTTTTCCCTAGTGTTGCTTGTTTAGTCTTTAGTGTTTCCTGCTTCATTTTGTAATTTCTTATTCTTGTTTCTCTGTGTTCTGTGTGTCTTGAGTGGTTCTTGATTTACTTTGTATTTTGTCCTCAGTGTTTCTTGTCTTGTGTTAATTCTTGTCTTGTGTTAATTCCTGTCTGTGTGTTCCCTCCAGTGTTGATTGCCCTCATTGGGCCTCATTTATCAAACGAACGTACGACCGAAAACCGTGCGTACGACCATTTCCACGCAAACTTCGGCATTTATCAATTTGGACGTAAGCGGAAGCTGCGATCAGATCTCACGTCAGGTCTGAGCTCGTGTACGCAAATTCGAGTCTGTGGATTTGCGGTGCAGCACAGCAAAATCTGGCGGAAAATAATGAACAAACCTCAGCTGTCATTAAGCATAAGCAGTCACATATTTAGAACAGATCAAAACGGATTATTAAAACGAAAACATTTCTTTTAAAGCCCATGTTTTTACTGATACCACTTTCAAAAAATTAAACAATAGGATAAATAGCCTAAGATGACAACGAATTATTACACATTAAAATGTGAAAGAATCATAAATACAAGCAGAAATGTGTGTTTGCAAATTAACTAAAGGCAAAAAGGTGTAATTGTTTTTGTTTTTGTCCGATGGGTGTGACAGAACTGGAACAAAAATTGAAAGCACCTGTTGAGATAATCATCGTTCCACTGTGGTTGGTCAGATGTTTATTCATTCCCCTATTTAAACAGATGCTTTGACAGTTATCAAGTCTTGATGATGGCAGACTTGCTTATTTTGGAGGAGCAATACGCGCGTGTCAGACGTGAGCGCGTCTTCAGGGACCGCAGGGATCTCCTCATGGAGAGTGATGCCTGGTTGATCAGTCGCTTTCGGCTCCCAAGGCATGTGCTTATTGATTTATGCAATAATGTAGCTGCTGGATTAAAGAGAGAAACCAGGCGGTCAAATGCCTTACCTGTACCAGTTCAGGTGCTCGCCACGCTGGGGTTTTTGGCCACCGGGACCTTTCAGCGAGAGGTCGGGGACAGGGCTGGGGTCTCCCAGCCAACGATCAGCAGGACGATGCCAGCAGTGTTGGCTGCAATAAAATCTCTCTCCCGAAAATACATTCGGTTCCCATACAATGATGCCCAGCAAGCTGTGATTAAAAGGCAATTTTATGAGATTGCTGGGTTTCCAAATGTGGTTGGAGCGATTGATTGTACTCATGTGCGTCTGAAGGCACCATCCATGAATGATTACGCATTCATCAATCGCAAAAACTACCACTCCATAAATGTCCAGGTGATTTGTGATGCCAAGCTATCACTTTTAAACGTGGTGGCCAGGTGGCCAGGGGGGACACACGATTCTTTTATTTTTCAAAACAGCTCTGTTGGCGCGCGGCTGCAGGAGGGCGCACTGCAGAGCCAAAGTCATCTCCTCGGTAAGTGGCTACCCTCGATAAATTGCATTACACTAAACAAGGTATCAGATGATTCACATTTTGGTATGGTTCTTCTAGGTGACAAGGGTTATCCTCTAACGGAATACCTTATAACCCCGCTACAGAGCAGGAACGCAGGTTCAACAGTGCGCACACACGCACACGGGTCACAGTCGAGCGCTGCTTCGGGTTGCTGAAGGGCAGGTGGCTCTGTCTCGGACCTGCAGGGGGAATGCTACTGTATACCCCAGACAAAGTGTGCGATATCATTTTGGCCTGTTCAGTTTTGCACAACATTGCACTGGTGAATGAGCGGCGCAGCCGGATGAGCCCATGCCCATGGAGCCGTGGCCAGCACAGCCTCCACAGGGGGCTGTACGGAGGAGACAGGACCTCATTTGTCGCTTTTAAAACGTAAAGTATACCTTAAACTCTTGCAAATGCTCTGCAGTATTAATCAGTAATGTGAAGTATTGTTGGTGGAATTGGCTAAAGGCATACTAAACACAGACAACATTTAGTCATTTAAACATTTTATTATGGCTTTTTTAGAGTTTCATTTATTTCTTTTAGTGTCTCATTAATTGCGTCAAGTGCGCCGACGACTGAGGCCAATAACCTGCATATCTCCCCTTGTCTCTCCAGGACCTCTGCCGTGATCAGGTTCGGTCTGGGCGCAGCACGGGGGGCCGAGGGCACGCGCTCACTCTCGGCAGTAATAGTGGGACCGCCCTGGGGAGCAGATCTGGCTGACATCATGCTGGTGCCTGGCTCTGAAATATTTAATACAATAAAAATGTCACCCATGTAACATGTGTAAGCCTTATTATTTGTAAGAAATGGTGTACAGTCAGTTTGATTTTTTAATGCAAGCAAAAGGGGGTTGTTAGTTACCATTCTGCTCTGGGTCTGATGCCAGTGCGTCTGTGTCACCTCCACCACTTATGCCACAGATCGACTCGGACCCAATTAAGGAGGCAATTCTTTCCTCCGTCCCCGTCAGGATCAGGCTGGAGTCTGGTTGGCCTCCTCCAGTCTGCCTGATGCTGCGTTTAAACGCAGCAACACGTTTCTTGGTGGCCAGCTTCAAATCCGACCATTTTTTCTTGACCTAAATGTAAAGAATTGTTTTGATCAATTAGCAGACATAAGCTTTTAGGCTGCGGATGAAAAGATTCATTTAAGTCGTTAGGCATGGGTTAAGTTATTGAGAATTATATTCAAACCTCAGCTGGAGTCCGTTCCTGTACGGCAACGCTGTTGACTGCCTCCGTTATCTTTTTCCAGACAGCGTTTTTATGAGCCCCTTTTATGCCACTCTTCAGACTGCCAAAAAGCACTGTTTTGTTTCTTTCCACCTCCGATGTCAGGATGCCGATCTCCGTGTCAGAAAAGTTTCTTTTCTTACTCGTGTTTCGTCTCTCCAGGTTTGACCTCAGTGGGCGAGGCCTCCGAACCAGGAATATTTATGGGCGTAACATGTTAATGACGATCGAATTCAGCCGCCGCATTTATCAAGGCCCGCTCATTCGTACGCTCAGATTGGTCAGATACGAACGTTTCATAAATCGCACGTGTGTCCTGTCGTAAGACCAAATCTGCGCTCAGATCTGCGCCTGTTTTCACGCAAGATTGATAAATGAGGCCCATTGTGTTCACCTGTGTCGTTAGTCTCACCTGTGTCTGATTACCCCCTGTCTAGTCTCTGTGTTTCTTCCCCTCTGTGTCAGTTCATTGTTTTGTCAAGTGTCGGATGTTCGTTCGTGTTTCCTTGTGGCTACCTGTTTTTTGACATTTTGATTTAGTAAGTTTTGCCTTTTAGTTTAAATCAATATTTTTCGTTATATTCTGCATTTGGGTCCTCCTCTTGTTTCCAACCCATGACACCGCCAAGATGCAAAGTGGCTGCTTTAACGCGTGCTGTATTTTAACATCTATGTAACTACATGCGGATCAGACAACAATGAGGCGTGTACTCTGTGACGCCATTTTACTTTGAATTGCTTTCTCTTTTTATTTATTTTAACTGAAGAAAAGTATGACTTTATTCTCACCAGATGACGTTCTAACAACCAAGATGGACAGTATCACAGTGTAGGCTGAAACAACATCTGTGTTACATAAACTGCTCATAGAGTCACAGACTGGAGATTTATTTACATGAAATGTTTTGCATCATTAAAGCAGAGAAACTATTCTTCTGCCAAACCATCCCGGTCCACTTCATGACCCCCCCCAACCCCCCAGCCCGAGGCTGTTATTGCTAACATAAACGTACTTACAAAGAGATGTGGGCGTCATACAAACCGTCTATTGTATCAGTGACACCCACAACAACAAACCGATTCCTCCATCACCCGCCTCTTCAGTGGATGTTTGCCACAACCCCAAACACGTCGGCTCATTTCTGACACATCGGGACAGATCACAGCCGAGTCCTGTGTGTCGGGTCGGTCTGAGCAGAGCATGCAGCACGTTCGGAGATGAAGGGCCGAGAACCGAGCTGCAGCCAGAAACACACACACAGCTTACACACACACACACACATGCACACACACACACACACACACACACACACACACACACATAGTTAACACACACACAGCTAACACACCAAGCAGCAACCTCCGGTGCTGAAAAATGAAGTCGATGCTGAAGTGTAAAATCCTGCAGTTCCTCGAGTGTCCACTAGAGGCTGGTTGCAGAAGCACAGGAAGTCACATACACACCCATTCTAAAAAGCCTGTTTGTACAGCAGACATTAACATGTTTACAGCCTGGTTCAAAAAACCAAACAGGTCTGATTAGCTCATGTCTCGGATCAGCACACACTGTACGGGGGGTGAATGTTTTGATGACTCATCAGTTTTGATTTGATGAAGGATAAGAGTTATTCACAATAAGGCGTGTAGCTGACCTGATTGACAGGTGGGCGCGGTGTAACGGTTTGTCAGGAGGCTTAAAACCCGCCTCAGCTCCAGCTCTCAGCCTGTCGTTAGGTTGACTGAAAGTTAGGCTGAGACAGCATTTCCATCGATGGGACTCCAAAGCCCCCTGGAGGAACAGATGGGTGACTCAGACTTTGTCCACTAATATATACAGTGTATGTAACACACAGGTAACACACACACAGCTCACAGTGCAGCTCAGTGACCATATGGTGGCACTTAGCTGAACTCTGTGTCAGCAGTACATTGCTTAATTCATACATGGCTGCTGAGGACGGACTGATGTTGATGTTTACTCTCTGACGGGGATCTCATTGGTTGAACAGATAAATATTTACATGCAGATGAAAAGTTGTTCATCAGGTTTGTGATGGCTTCTCATGAGGAGCTGGACCAGAACCCATGGTGGGATTTCATAAACAGATTTTTTATGATGAAATAAAGTTCATCTAGAACAAACTTTCATTGTTTTACTCTCTGTTTATTTAAAGATGACATCACTGTGTCCTCACAGTGCTGCCAGTACACCGCTAACTTTAACCCTGGACATGCATGAACACATTTCAAATGAAACGCACCGTCCCATCTTATTCTCTCCTGAACCGGATCCACCTGCATTGAAACACATGCTGTCTGAAACGGGAGCACACAGACAGGCGCAGGTGTAGTGAACCTGCAGCAGCAATATGAGGTTAGTTTTAAGTTACAGAGTGGTCGATCCTGCACTCCGCTAACACAGAGTGGACTCATTGTCGGGGGTAAAAGGCGATCAATGGTCCGCTGCATCAGATAAGCAGCTGACTGGGTGGCTGGGTGGATTCCCCCCCTCCCCCCTGGAGATGAGGGTAAACAGAGTCACCTGAACGTTCAGGGACAATCAGAGCTTTTCACAGCCGCAGCCAGGTGAGCAGGGGGGGCTGGTCAGGGGTAACAGGGGCAGCAGAGGCAATAAAGTCTCTGTGATTAACATGACAATAACTCAGGTGTAGGGTTGTCATGGTACCAGAAACCAAACGATGACTTTACCTGTTTGATACCACGGAAACAAAAACAGAAGTGACAGGCACTTAATGTTGGGTATTCTCTTTTTTAAATGAATAAAAATTGCAGTCAAACTTGCACCAAGATTTGTGCAATTTAGACATTGTGCAGGAGTTTGTCTGCAATTGTTAAAGGATTCATTCCTCTCCCACACAACACATAATACATTTTGACAACCTCACTCATGTGATGGATAAAGTGACAGACAGAGAGAGAGAGAGAGAGAGAGAGAGAGAGTGTGTGTGTGTGTGTGTGTGTGTGTGTGTGTGTGTGTGTGTGTGTGTGTCTGCGTGTATGTGTGTGTGTAGTAAGGATGTCAGAGCAGTTGTGTTGCTGTGTTGTTGGTTTGTGTTAGAAACGGTCACACAGTGTTTGACGTTCTTGTTGATGGATGTTGTGTTAACAGTCAGAAGATAAGTTACAGATGGAGAACGTGAGGGATGAAGGAGGAGGTGGAGGAGGACTGTAAGAGGAAGACTCCATCTTGGCTACTTAATGCTTTGATGTGTCCAACCATGACATCACATGCGTGAGCAGAAACACCTGTTCATTGCATGTTGCTGTTGATGTGTGTCTGCGTGTGTGCGCGGTGCATTTGGCATATTTGAAATGTGTCCTAACGAAAGGATAAGCGCTCTGTGAAGACCCCCCTTGCTCCAGTCATCCCCTTTATCCAACTGATAAATGACATAACCTACCCTATGGCCATTAGTTGCCACCGCAAGCAAAACAGCCTTGCCACCTTCAATAGACCCATGCTGTGTTGATGTGTGCTCCAGGTAGTCACAACGCTTACCATATGGCCCCTCTTGGCCCCCACAACTCAACCATGTAGCCCACAACACCTCGGGAAGGCTGAACAGTGAGCGTCCCAGGGCCACTCCCCTCAATTCTAGCTCTCATGGCCCACCACACCCACATGCAGAGCTTCTATATCTTATCTACTGTACCACTTGGTCATCACAGCCCAAACAGCATCGCCACCTTCAACAGACCCCGGCTCTGTACATGCACGCTCCAGGTAGTGACACCGCTGATACCACCTTCCTAACACATGGCCCCTGCTGGCCCCCTCAACCTGAATGGATTTATTTCTGATGCCAACATTACAAAAGAACATAAAATAATCTGCAGCTACAGACTCAGAAGAAAGGGGAGCTGTACCAAACATCCATCGGTTAGTCGGTTGACATTTTGGCATTCACCATGTTGTTTCCGTGGAGCCAGAAGTGACCATGTGTGGAACGGAGGGTGGAGCTTTGGGGAGCGGAAGGTAAGCAGATGCTCGGTTATTGAAGCTATTCAGTCTGCACCTGTGGCTGATTCAGAAGCTGCTAATAAGCAGGTTAAACATTGTGTTCCCGTGCAAGTGAGAAAAACGGGGTCATAACTCAAAAGTTGAACTTAAAAGAGTTTCTCATCACTTTGGTCCTTCTTGTGCTGACTTACCTACAAAGACCAAAAGATTGGCTCTTTAATCAAATGAACCAAACAACACTTCACAAGCCCTGTTCAGACTGCTCGTTCATAGCGCAATATTAACGTCCCTGCAGTGACGTTACGCCTTCAATCTGAATGGCACGGAGGCGTAATGGGGGGAGAAGTGTTCCCCCCTCTGTACCGCCATCGGAGGTCCACAAGTCGGTCTAAAAATGGTCACAGACACGTAACAGATTACTGCAAACCAGGAACCTTCACTGTTTACCTAACTTCGACCTCATGCTGTTGAGCTCACACACACTTTAGAAACATTAAAAGACAAACATACTCACGCATGCACATGCACGCAAGCACCCACACACACACACACAGACACACACTCTCACACACACACACACACACACTCACACATGCACGCACTCTCACTCTCACGCACACGCACTCTCTCACACACACACACACACTCACACTATCACACACACACACACACAGAGAGTGTCACTAGGATGCGTGTGTGTGTGTGTGTGTGAGTGTGTGTGTGTGCGTGTGCGAGTGCGCATGCGAGTGCGTGTGTGTGTGTGTGTGTGAGAGAGTGCGTGTGTGTGTGTGTGTGTGATAGTGTGAGTGTGTGTGTGTGTGTGAGAGAGTGCGTGTGCGTGAGAGTGAGAGTGCGTGTGCGTGAGAGTGAGAGTGCGTGCATGTGTGAGTGTGTGTGTGTGTGTGTGAGTGTGTGTGTGTGTGTGTGTGTGTGTGTGTGTGTGTGAGAGTGTGAGTGTGTGTGTGTGTGTGTGTGTGTGTGTGTGAGAGTGTGAGTGTGTGTGTGTGAGTGAGAGAGAGTGTGTGTGTGTGTGTGTGTGTGTGTGTGTGTGTGAGAGTGTGCGTGTGCGTGAGAGTGAGAGTGCGTGCATGTGTGAGTGTGTGTGTGTGTGTGTGAGAGTGTGTGTGTGTGTGAGAGTGTGAGTGTGTGTGTGTGAGTGAGAGAGAGTGTGTGTGTGTGTGTGTGTGTGTGTGTGTGTGTGTGTGTGTGTGTGTGAGAGAGAGAGAGTGTGTGTCACAGTGTGGCCTCTCTCTGCATTCCTCTGCATTATGTCCTTCAGCCCTCAGGCAAACACTGTGCTCAGTGACACACAAAAGGACAATAACACGTTACACACACACACACCTTGCGCTTGCAGGTGAATTCTGTGGCCTCGTGAGGTAGACATCACAGACACGGGCCTCTCAGAGAAAAGGGCGGTTCAGAGGAGGAAGAAGTTGTTGGTGATTTGAAAACTTGAAAGGTCAAACAACCTGTGAAGAAGAAAGCTTGATGATATCCGGATTGAATTTGTTTAAATCAGTACCTGGATTGGAGATAATCTTCTGAGGTTTAAGAGTGAATCACCCTTTCACCTCATTATCTCGGTGTGTTAGTCCGACTTCAGACTAACATGTTTACAGTTAGGGATGGATTTTAAAAGTCCAGTTTAAGACGAACAAACATGAATCCACTTTTTTCTAACTGCATGTAAACGTACTGAGTGTGATTGTTTCATAACACCTGTTAGCCGTTTGGGTCCGTGCCTCGTGGTTAAACGTGTTCTGGAGAGCGTCGTAGAGACAGTAAGTAAGCCAAAAGTGCACAACCACACGTGTCTGGGGTTACCATGATGACGCTCGGCTGTACGGCGACTATTTTATCATACATGAGCAACATGACGTCCACATGAACCATCACGTCACTGATGAGCTGAGAGGCAAAAGGAAAGTATAGGAGCTGGGTTACAGGCAGAAGCGCCGCTCAAGCTAACTTCTAGGCTTATAACAAGGCGCCGTTTAGTGACGCCGCTCCCTTAGTAACTTAGCAACACAGTGTTTCTTAAAGGTACACTCCACAATTTCAACTGTTGCACACATCAGCACGACTGAAAAAATAACTGCTAGAAAACAGAAAAGAGGCAGAAAGCTGCATTGTCTTTAGTTTAATTAGTGGAAAACTAAAAAAAGTATAACACAGACACCTTCATTAATCCTTTATGTACAAAGTGTTTCTAAACTTGTGTCTTTTGTTCTGACACTTTTGCTTCTTCGAGCTCGCTGTAAAGACGAGGACTGGACGAGGAGTCGGTGTGAGGAGCTCACTGCTGCATCAGAGGAGAAACTCTGTAAATGAGCGCTTTGGAACGGCCCATGTTAGCACCTAAAGACAAACAGGCGGAGGTGTTCTGACTTGTTGAGGACAAGCAGGAAAGATTAACTCAAAGAATAGCTGCTGCAGAAGGGTGGGATACAAACTGTGCCAGGACGGGACGCTGCTAAAAAAAGAACATGTCGACTGAAGCTGCTCCAAGTGGTTTATTTATGATCTCTAATTCTGCCCCGCAGCGTGTGGGTCTTCCTGACAGCACAGTCTCTCTGCTGTGTGAGATCTGCCAGAAACTCCCAAAGCTGCAGAGACAATGTGGAAACCCGTCGGGCTCTGCAGCACTCACGCATGATGGGAACACCCGCTGATGGCATGAAGTCCTGCAAGACGGCACATGTAGCCTCAGCAGGAGGAGAGGAGTACTTTTTATTTCCCAAAGATCAGAAGAGCCCGAGGGGAGGAGGGAGAGTTGTCTTTATATTTAATTGTCGCTGAATTGTTGTTTTTACTGTTCCCTCACCCGGATCATGAAGTCATCCTTTCCACTCTTAAGGCCTCTTGAGACAAAGATTCACCAGGAGAGAAAAACGTTACAGAGAAAAGCTGCAGCAGCGTGAAAGTCACGTCAACTCGTGCCGGTTGATGGCATCGCCTGAACTTCAGCATGTCGAGTTTCCAGCGCATGGTTTTAAAACCAAAAGCTCATCACCTTTTAAACTGCCAATCAACTCACAGCAAAGTCAGCTGTTCAATCCTACACAGACTGGAGCGTGTCTTTGGACCATGAAAGGAAACTGGAACACCTGAAAGAAAGAAACAAGAACATTTTTACTCTGATAATCACTCCGACAACTACCACCAACTGCACATGAAGCTGCTGCTCTTAAAGGGAGAGGCAGTAGCATTTTACGCTGCAGCTTGTAAACACAACATTCAAATATTCAAACTGGGCCCCTCCTCCTGGGCTCATCACCCCCAGAAGCTCACACTCACTGCAGGACGTAGTGTGTACGTTTACTGCTTGTAGCTACACTGCAAGCTAACGCACGCTAGCACAAGCTAACCTCCGGTGTTTGTCACCTGCCTGTCCAACAGGAAGCAGACCAACTCCACGTCCACGGGTAAAAGCCAACACAAGGTTCACCCTCGTTTTAGAATGAGCTTTATCTGCTTGGTGTTTCTCCTCACTGTGATTATATTTTCTCTTCTTTGCTGCTACGTCCACGTCCGTCATATTCGCCGGTTTGAATCTCGTCCAATCGCTGAATTGTATCCACTCCTAAAACATTTTTACAACTCAAGGACTTCTGTTTGCTGAATCCAAAACTCTGCAGTTGTTCCCGTGGATGTTTCCAAAGTGTGACTGCGAACACAAGCGGCCAATAAAGATAGAGAGTTTGACTTCCTCTCAGTGTAGGCCCCGCCCACAAGATTCAGCTCAGCAGCAAACAAACCTTTAAGTTTAAAATCTAATCCCATTTTTGATTTATATAAACAGACGTTTAATTGCATTTTTTCTACCTGCATTGAAATATCTTTTGATTGCAAAGCTACATTCTTGTTTTCACTCTGTTGCATATTAACGTCACCAAAGAAGTAAATCTTGTAAAACTTAAAAGCTCCTCCCAATTTAACGCCTGCTCCCTTTTTGCTAGCCTGCTGCACGTTTTGATAAATAAAGGCAAATCTCAATGAGACGCCTCGGTGCAGTTAGTGTTGATTAGTTTGTAAATCAAACATTTTTTAACAAGGATGTCTCTCTCTCCCCCACAGTCTTTCCCGTCTTTGCTGTGCATGACTTTTGTTTGAACATAATGAAAGGCCCGTCTCGTATTAACGCCGGGTCATTTCACAGACTGCAGTAAATAAAAGCCCGGGCTATTAATAAACGTTTTACGATAATTCTTGATGTCTATCATGATGGAGAAGGAGACAACCTTGAGTAGCTTGAGGTTGTGACGCCGCTGTGTGACAGTGTGCTGATGTGTGCAGACAGCGAGCGAGTTAATCACCTCTGTGGTCACATGGGGGCAGCGGGCGTCTGCGTTATGACCGGGTGATGACAGTTAATCTGGACTATGGAGGCACAGGGGAAAACTCGGCTTACAACACAAAGACACACACAGACATCAGATACTGTATGAGCACACACACACACACACACACACACACACACACACACACACACACACACACACACACACACACACATCAGATACTGTATGAGCACACACACACACACACACACACACACACACACACACACACAAATACAAACACACACACACACACACACAAACACACACAAACACACACACAAACACAAATACAAACACACACACACACACACACACACACACACACACACACACACACACAAACGCACACACGCACACACAAACACACACAAACACAAACACACACGCACACACAAACACACAAGCACACACACACATACACACACACACACACACGCACAAACACATCCACAAGTAGAAACAGAACGTCTCCATTCAGAGAAATGTTTCACACCAATCTCACACCCGGAGATTGTGTCAGACTGTGGCGAGCACATTCAGGCTGGAAACAGGACGCAAACAGAGAGAGATAAAAGACACTTTGATTTTTAGTGTCCTCAAATTAATGAGGTCATGTCAGACACCTCAAAACACACACACTGAACCACACGAATACTTACACAACACCCGACTGCAGCCCCTCACTGTGAAAACAGAACCACTGAGAAACCCCAGCAGGCCCAGACTGAAGACATAACAGTAACACAATCTGAACACACAAACACTCAAATATACTGAACTCAGCGTGAACGTCTGATTCAGCTCAAGGTCCAAACCAGAAGATAAAAAACAATCAATCAATCCACCAAGCAGCAACTTCCTGCTGAAACAAACAAGCCAAAATGTAAGTGCCAACCAGTGCAGTTCCTCCAGTGTCCACTAGAGTCTGTCTCCTGCAGTGAGTCAGTCGCCATAGAGCCCCATGTTAAAATGTCCAACTTTACAGCTGCAGTTCCTCCAGTGTCCACTAGAGTCTGTCTCCTGCAGTGAGTCAGTCCCCATAGAGCCCCATGTTAAAATGTCCAACTTTACAGCTGCAGTTCCTCCAGTGTCCACTAGAGTCTGTCTCCTGCAGTGAGTCAGTCCTCATAGAGCTCCATGTTAAAATGTCCAACTTTACAGCTGCAGTTCCTCCAGTGTCCACTAGAGTCTGTCTCCTGCAGTGAGTCAGTCCCCATAGAGCCCCATGTTAAAATGTCCAACTTTACAGCTGCAGTTTCAGACACCTGAGCCGACATCAGCTCACTGACTGTGTTTTAAGTTCAGGTGCATGTGCACACGTGAACATCTGATATATGACGGCAGAGTCTCTGAGGTTTTTATTCCTGACAGGAAATCAATAAATCCTCTTATCTTCTTTAAACTGATCCATATGTTGGTTTATCTGCTCTGTGATCCTCGAATCCCTCTCAGTTTATCGCTCTGTTTCACCAGTCGTGTCCGCTTTCACTCACAGGACGAGACTTTGTCTTGAGACATAGATCCAGCTTTTATCGTAATTCTTTAATAACAATACAATAAATCACTTTATTGTCTCCCTGGGGTAAATTTGTTGTCACAGCTTTGCACAGTTGGTACACAGGTATAGATATATAATAACGTAGCATGGGAAGAAACACATAGACAATGGAAGCAGCGTGCAAGCTTATTTATAGCTTCAATAGCCGAGGGGGCAGGGCTCTTTTTAAAGCATGCCCTCTTCCAGGTCAGAGTCCTATATCTCCGACCTGATGGCAGGAAAGAGACGAGTGGATTGAGTGGGTGAGAGGGGTCCTATGGTGTGACGTGGTGAGCGCTCTGTGAGTGTCAGGGCTTTGGAGTTGTGATGTGAGAGGTTTTGATGATGAATTTTGAAGCAATATTCGTGACATAGGTGAGTTCATTTTTGTTAGCATCAGTTAGCATGTTGAAGAAACCAGGCAGTCACCCTCACATGCTGCGCTTAATTCCACTATATCTACCCTGAA
>CM036541.1:951349-953849 GCA_020745685.1 Tautogolabrus adspersus | reverse complement strand
GTACAGGAAAGTATTAAAATACATCCAAACATCTGGAGCTGTGCCAGAGAGAGAGAGAGAGAGAGACACACACACACAGCAGCAGCAGGATGTTTCAGAAAGGGGGGGGCTGGGGGGGGTCACGGACCGCTGCAGCAAAAGTTCACAACACACTTTCCTCCCTGGAAAGAATGAGTGATCCATGCCTACAATTAAACACGGGGTGGAGTCGGGTGTGTGTGTGTGTGTGTGTGTGTGTGTGTGTCTGTGTGTGTGTGTGTGTGTGCGTGTGTGTAGATGAAAGCGTCAGTGGGCAGGATTGGCAGCGGCTGCAGAGAAAGTGAACGGCCTAAAAACAGAGAGGAGAGAAAAGTGGAGGTGTTATAAAGCGGGACGTGCACAAAGAGCCCTCTGTGCAGGGGTGGCCGCTGGGTCACACACACACACACACACACACACACACACGCACACACATACACACACACACACACACACACACACACACACACACACACACACACACACACACACACACACAGACGCACACACCTTCCTAGACCTGCTGCCACTACCTCCCCCCGGGGAAGCTTCCATTGCGAGGCTGCCCAGTGTGAGCTCATATAAATAACAAGACAAATCAGGAAAAAGTGAGTGAATAAAGACGACGGAGAAGGAGGTGAAAAATGCAGCGACAGCAGCAGCAGAGGGTTGGATCCAGGATTTCATCTAATGACAAAGTTTACTTGTTTTTTAGGGGGGGGGAGGAGGGGGGTATGAGCCTCTTTCATTACACCATTGTCTCTGTTTTAAACATTCCCCTGAATAAGAGTTGTGCTCACATAAATAAATAAAGCTGAGATTTCCTTTGGCAGGTTGGGGCTCTTACGACAGCGACTCCTCCTGCAGGATTCCCGATACAACCTCCGTTATTTTAATGATCGTTAGACAAACTCCTGCACACTGTCTAAATTGCAAATATAGGTTGGCAATGACATAACTGAAAGCAGGGAAGTTACCAATATCAGGTGTGTCTGACCTTTATTTTTGTTGCTGTGGTATCAAACAGAGGTTAAATAAATAATCATTTTGGCTTCGACTCTGGTCCAATGTTGTGCTCAAACTGTAATGCAGCCAGCCACCACTAGTCGGGGCTGTAACCATAGGCTGGCTTTAGCTCCAGTTAAAAGGTTTCCAACGTATATCTGCAATTTACATTTTTCAGGTTTCACCGTATGGAGGATTTTTGCTGACCCAATCCCGCAGGCGAGGACACAAGCCCTATTCAGACCGCCGTTCAATCTGAATGTCGAGTAGGCGTAATGGGAGAACGAAGTGATCCCCCTTCTGTACCGTCTTCAGAGGTAGAAACAGAGGCGTTACAGAGGAGAGACAGGATCAGCTGATCCAGCGGGGGAGAACAGCGCTCTGTGTGTGTGTGTATGTGTGTGTGCATGTCTCACTGTGTGTGTATGTGAAGCTCCCGCTGTGCCGTGCTTCCACAACATTGAAACACAATGTGACCTCACAAACTGGGATACCATTATTACGCCGTCGTCATCGGCTCAAAATGAATGTACACAGGTGTGATGGCGGATGAGCTCAGTAAAGCGGTCTGAAAAGGACGACTGACGCTGTGAGGAATCTAGAGATGTGTGTTTACAGACTCTGAGTTTGTGGAGCTCTGATGGTTATACAAGAAACTGAACACACTAAACACTAAAAACCTGAAGCGATACACAAACATTTAGAGGAAAGAATTGTTGCGTGAAAAAAACAGAATCCAGTGGAAGAAGTGATTTGTCGCCAGTTGCTGTTTTTGCTTAGTTGGGTTTCTTGCGGTGTCAGAGTCCCTGTAGCTGTGTTCTTGTTGTTGTTCTGAGTTTGTCTCCTCCACAAACCACATGAAAGCGGAGCTCACAATCAGAACATGATGTCTGCAGTCACACAGCAGAGAGGACGAGCGTCCTGCAACGGGACTCTCCAACTAAACACACAAACAGAATACACCACAGGAGAGCCAAACTGAGCCTGTCAGAGCCCGAGCCGAGCATTTCCCTCTGTCAGACAGTTTTCCATATGCAGCTCTGCTCCCCCACAAAGATTAACTATCTGGCTCTCTCATGAGAGTCCACACGGGATGCTTTGTGATGGGAAACATACACGAGACGTGAGATTAATGGAGCATTATAAAAAGACGGCTACAGTCCAAACAGTGCTCCATTCACAGGGCTCTCTTCCGGTATAGTAAGCCTGCGCTGAGGAGAGGCGGACATAAATGTTTACAGTAATTTAATGCATGCATGTAAGAACAGGACCTCCATCCCTTAAAGTCAGAAACAAACACAAAGAGAGGATCAGAGTGAGAGGCAGAGGCACGAACACTCTGGAAACTACAAATCTGGACATGAACTTAAAGATACCTGCTGATTACTTTGTAACATGTGACTCAAACTACACTGATTCTCATTCATGACAGCATTCATGTTTTATTGTGGAGAAGATATCACCTTGTTGAGGAGGA
>CM036541.1:881349-946349 GCA_020745685.1 Tautogolabrus adspersus | reverse complement strand
GCACACACACACACACACACACACACACACACACACACACACACACACACACACACACACACACACACACACACACACACACACACACACACACACACACACACACACACACACACACACACAGGGATCCCAAGGTCACCTGTGTATGAGCACATAAATGGCTGCTGTTTGGCTCTAATGACTGATCTGTCGTCAGTTTTCATTAAGTGCTCTAAGTTTAGCGAGGTGAGAGAGCGTTCTGTCTGCACAGTCTGAGCCGAGACGCCAAGCTGAGGACGAGAGCAGAGAGACTCTACGTACAGAGCTCTGACTCGCTGGCCGAGTGTCCTTACAGGAAAATTCCAACAAAGTCATCGTTTGGAAGAAAAACAACATACTTCATGGCGTCGTCGACGACATGTGCTGCTGCTTGAGCGATCAGAAGGAACTAACCACAGATAAAGAACGAGATCGAGCACACACTCAGGTCACACAAACACCTGACTGTAGTTTCAAACATTTTATAATTTACTCAGTGTTAGGGTTAAAATTCATCACTATTTATTCAACACATTTAGTGCGAAGACAAACTTAGTCAACATCTGTTTCTGCAGCTGGAGTTCAGCCTGTTGATCTCCCTTCAATCCTTCTGCAGTAAAGTGTTCATACTGGGGGCACTGGTAGCGGAGTGGTTAGTCTGCACGCCCCATGTACAGAGGCTGTAGTCTACCAAGCGGGCGGCCCGGGTTCAAATCCAACCTGTGGCTCCTTTCCCGCATGTCATGCCCCACTCTCTCTCTCTCCCAGACTCCTGCCTTTATCCACTGTCCTGTCTCTAAAATAACGGCATAAAAGCTCCAAAATAAACCTTAAAAAATGTTCATACTGAACCAACAACGCCAAAAAAACCTGCAACAAATGATGCATGAATGTGACAAACTAAACTACAACTATAATCTGCAGCGTCCGATTGAACTGGATCAGAACCTGAACCATCGCAGGTACTTTGAGAGATGTAACTTGTATAAATGTTTCCTTTTCAGCGGATTGAGTAACTGCTGGATTTAACAAGAAATAACTCTGAAACAGACGTGAAATAATACGTAGTTAATATTGTACTTTCATCACCTCCAACACAAAACAACAAGACACTGAAAATGAAGAATCCGTTTTCCCCCCTGATGAGTCACAGATTCTTTTAGCGCCTGTCTCTCTGCCTGCGCGACATCGAGACGGTGCAGCGTCAGAGGCTGGGACAACAACCAGATCCTCTGGAGAGTCACCTCAGACAGCACACACAGAAACACGAGGAGATCTTCCTCTGAAGAGCAGGAACACTCCTGACAGTGTTTAGACAACTGTTTCCCGCTATAACTCACCCCCCTCCCACATCCTCCATCTTGCAGCTTCCAGACGGAGAGATGCTGAGAGAGAGAGAGGAGCAGTAAACGCAGAAACAAAGATGCACACACAGATTGTCATCAGTCACTAGAGGGGGCTGTTATCTCCAAAGGCTTTCTGATCACTTCCTGTGCTTTAACAAGAGAACATCCTGAACTGAGTGAAGGACGTGTAGAGCTGAAGTGAACAGAAGCAGAGCCGTGTTGTTCCCACAGCGCGGACAGATAACGTGAGCGCCAGTGAGATTTACACAGATTGATCATTTTAATGAAACGATAATATTCAACACAGATGATTGATCTGCTTTATCACAGCCAGCACAGATATCCATCTCTCCTAACATGCCCCCTTCATAACTGCACTTATAAATAGCTTTACAGCAAATCCCTGAAAAGAAGGAAAAACAAGCAGAGAGTAAACGTGCTCTCAGTTCCAAGAATAGTCTGAACTCTGGGTCCAGGGTTGGATTTAGTGATAAGCCGTCCATATGAGCTGCATTCTCCGTCTGCTCTGACCCGGCTGCATGTGAGCCACAATAACAAAGGCTCTGAGCAGCGGGCCCCCCGTCTCCGTTTACTCAGTGCTGTAATGTTTGTGCTCTCATGGCCCTCACAGCAGCCCGGCTCAGCCCTTATCTGGGGCCCCGGCCTGGCTCTCCTCGGCCCTCTGTGAGGCTGTGGTCCCATCACGCTGCGTATTCTACCTCTGCAAACACGCCGCACAAAGGCGAGGACAAAGAGCAGAGGGCGAGGAGGTAAAGAGAGGCAGGACAAACAGAGGAGCTGATGCCCGGGGTCCTGGTTGGTTTCCATCTCTGCTCCTCCAGAGAGAAAGAGGAGAGGAGGGTGGGAGTGCATTCCTCGCTCCTCGTGCCCTCAAGGGTGTCGGCTTTGGCTGCAGAGAGCAGAATGAAGGCTGCAATAAGCCCCTGCAGACACGCAGGCCTCGGCTGGTTCAAGCTCTGTCGGCCTAACAGCGAGAGAGAGAGAGAGGTGCTCTCCTCAGAGCGTTTACCCGAGCAGACGGCAGCCCGTCTGTTTTATGATACGGATGTACCAAAGCAAGTCGACTGAGAGAAAAGAAACATTTTTCTAAGAAAGTAAGAAAACAAGGGGAAATGTTGATAGAAAACACGTCCTGCTGTGAACTGAGCTGAACTCCAGTCAGTTGTTTGGTGAGTCACAGAGCCCGTCCAGCCAACTGAAAAAGGGACTGTTGCATATTTTCCGTCTTTGTTTCTGCTTTCTGGGATTTTCTCACTGACTTACGCAGGCGGGCAGCAGACTGGCATGGCCGCTTTAATTTCCAGCTCTGTCCTGTCTCAAAACACCTCAGAGAATAAAGCTTAATGTCACTCTCAGGCTAGGTCAGCCTGATTGGAAATATCACATCTATACGTAAAAACCTTCCAACCACAGCACAAAGACAAATACATGGTTTTTCTAGAAAATTATCCAAGAAGACTCTGGAAGAAACCAACGATTTTAAAGAGATGATGATGATGCCACTTTGAAAAAACAACTTCCACATCCCGAATAAATCTATGTTTCCTCTGTAGGATGAGCTTCCTCTTTGTGGTGCATGTGACTCATGCAGAAATCTCCCAGAATCCACCAAAAAACCTGTTCCAGTTTAGCAGAAACCATCCCATACTGTGAGCCGAGGAGGCAGCCAACCCACCAACCACAGCTCTCTCTCTCTGGTTTTCCCTAAAAACCAACAGTGAAATAGGATGCAGGCCTGCACACAGTTTAGAGTTGTGCCCATAATGAAAGGACAGACGGAGAGACGGAGAGACGGAGCGCCTGAAAAGTGGAGGAATGTTAAGCACATCTCTAAGAAGATTAGGGTCTCCTCAGCGGTCCCTCGATGTGCCAAAGGAGCCCAGCAGATCAAAGTCGCCTCGGACTTCCTCGTCATTAGCCGAGGCTTATCCCCCAAAACGCTTTCACCCCCTGATACTGACCCCCCTCATTATCCCAGCACCCCCATCACTTCTGCTGGATTTGGAACGAGAGCGCAGGGCTCGGGCACATGATGTGATCCCCCTCTCAAACACCCGCTTCCTCTCTTATTGAGAAAGTAACACTCACTCGCTCGGATTCAGAACTGACACATAACCCGTAGAGACGTATCCCAACGATTACAGATCAAGATCTAAACCGATGATCAGACCAGAGCATACAATGAAGAGTTATACCAAACAACTCCTGATTTATAGAGAACATTGTGCGTGCTGAAGCAAACACAAAACAAAAGCCAAAAGGGAAAGTAGAAGAAGAATTGTTTGTTTTATTATTCCTGCTTATTCTCCGTGTTCCTCTTCCTGTGTTTACCAAAGTAAAAGTGAATTTGTTAACATTCCTTCGTTGGTACTTTGGCAGTCTGGAAGCCATTAAAGTCAAAGATTCTATTGCCAAGAAAGTTATAGACATATTTATACAGTTATGGCTCCTAATCAAAACAGAGAGTGATCCATGTGAGCCAAACATTTACAGTATATATCGTTTGTGAAATAGAGATACTGCTTCAGAGGCTGTGCAGCGAGAGAGAGAGAGAGAGAGAGAGAGGAGCTGTGTGTTCAGAGCAGACACTGGAAAGAAGAGAATATCATTCACATGAAGCAGTAACAAACTGCATTGATCTCTGTTCAACATCGGTCAGACCTTCCTCCATCTTTCTCAACACGGCTGGAGCAGGCGTGCAGGAAGCAGGTTAGAGCGTCTTTGTGTTGTTCGAACACATTCCTTCATGCTGTGGATTATCCTACAGCCCGTCACACACACATAAAGTGTGGAGCAATCAAAGTGTTTGCTCAGGGTGTGTGAGGCCCGCCGACGCACAGCCAGCGTTGGGTTTCTGGGAATTTCACCTGAGCGACAGAGAGCTGCACACCTGTTCTCTGTTTGGTCAACAGAGCAGTCGTGGCCCGGTCACACAGCTCAATGCTATCGCTGACGATCTGGAGAGCAATCCAGCTCTTATCTCTTATTGGCTCTTATTGGCTCTGATTGCAGCCATTCAGGCCAATTAGGGGCTCTGCCTCCTGTCTGAGTTCCTGCCCTCCAGCTGAGCGGCCCGCTGCACGGCTGCTGCAGATCCTGGACCACGCAGAGTCCACAGAGGCCCTGAGGGAATTAAGATCCATGTAAACATTACAGGACGTCAGCTGTGGGTGTGTTTGCAGAGAGGGAAGAGAAGGCGGAGCGGTGGCTATAACAGTGCCGAGCTCGTCACAGCAGTTAGGTTACACTGTTTTCACTCAAATAAAGCTGCTGCTGAGATGGTTGAACTTTTCATGGATGCTTGGTTTCACTTTTCTGCAGCTCAGAGGGAAAAAGACTTATGTGACCTGAACTTACAACCTCTCAGTCACAGAATCATCCAGAAGGCCGCCCTGTCTCGAACACATGTTCCTCTGAGATCTGCGTACCTACAAAGCAGCAGTCACACAAGGATTCAATGGAGCTCTCCTATTGGCCTACAGAGAATCTGTCAGGCTCCATGAGTTTGTGCCAGTGAGGGTGACACAAAGCAGGGTGCTGGACTCTCAGGTTCTCAGGGTACAGAACCTGGCACTGACCCTTTGGTCCTGCCCTGTGTTTTTTTAAGGTGTTCCTCGGGCTCATGCATGGGGAGGCCATGCATGAGCCCGAGGAACACCTTAAAAAAAAACACACACACACACACACACACACACACACACACACACACACACTTGCTATTTCTCTTGGATGGACTCACTGATTATACGTCATCAACCTGGCCACGTCTGACCATCGTCATGGAGACGATTCACAGCCCAGCCACTAACATGGTGACATAAATGGAAATCTTGACATACACCTGGTGACGTGCGCGCATTGTGCACGCACACACACACCCCAACGCTACATAGAAACTCATCATGTGTGTGTGTGCATGTGTGTGTGTGTGTGTATGTGTGTATGTGTGTGTGCGTGTGTGTGTGTGTGCATGCGTGTGTGTGTGTGTGTGTGTGTGTGTGTGTGTGTGCGTGTGCGTGTGTGTGCATGTGTGCATGTGTGTTTGTGTGCGCGTGTGTGTGTGTGTGTGTGCATGCGTGTGTGTGTGTGTGTGTGTGTGTGTGTGTGTGTGTGTGTGTGTGTGTGTGTGTGGTGTGTGTGTGTGTGTGTGTGTGTGTGTGTGTGTGTGTGTGTGTGTGTGTGTGTGTGTGTGCATTCAGGCATTTGTGAATCAGACCAGTGTCTGAAAATAGCTAAATGGGCACAGTTCAGGGAGTCAGGTTAATGATTGCAGTTCAAACTGAGTCCTGCTCTGCTGACACATTCGGTACACAGGAGATAAACCAAAAACAAAGACTAAAGGGGCGCCAGTGGCCGAGTCTCTAGTCTGCTCGCCCTGTGTACAGAGTCCTCAAAGCCGACGACTGGGTTCAATCCAACCTGTAGAAGATTAACTAGCAATACTGCAGCATGGAGAGAAAAGAAAAACTAAGACAACTCAAGTGAAAATGACAAGTTACAGAGGAGCGATGTCTGCACACAGGACCAGGATGTAACTCCACATCTTCACACAGACAGAGGTGTTTCAAGAGGAAGAGCTGTGCAGCATCACTCCTGACAGCTCAGAGTGCTAATGGAGAGCTCTGGAAAAACGAGATGCTAACCAGAGACGGAGAGGACACTGGATATGAAGAGGGGCTTTAGAGAGACAGGAGACAGAGCTCCATCTGACTCCTCATAAAGACTGACGGGGTGTGTAACAGTGACGTGTCCAAAACTGAGATTCTGCCTAGTGCCAGGTGTTTTCAGACAGGAGAGAGGGAAACTGAGAGCATCTTAAGAAACGCAGAACACAGGTGCTGACAGGAAGTGACCAGAGGTGCTGACAGGAAGTGACCAGAGGCAGAGCACAGGTGCTGACAGGAAGTGGGTAGGTAAATGGTAAATGGACTTGAGCTTATATAGCACTTTTCTAGTCTTCTGACTACTCAAAGCGTGTCACACCTACCCATTCACATGCTGATGGTAGAGGCTGCTATGTAGGGAGACCATCAGATGTAACTACATGACATGTTGCTGCAGCAGCTGGGGATCAAACCCTCAACCTTCCGGTTGAGAGACGACAACTCTACCACTGAGCCACAGCCACCCGTAGGAAGTGACCTGAGGCAGAGCACAGGTGCTGACAGGAAGTGACCAGAGGCAGAGAACTTAATATATTGTCATCAACATGGACAGCTGTTCTATGGAGTTCTAATGACTATCAAAACCATCCTAAATATCATCATCATCATCATGAAGGTCGTAGGTATTCATAAAGAGCTGGGTCTATAGCTTTTTAAAAAGGGACGCACAGTCCAGTCCGCGTCTGCACATCGGAGAACAACTCAGAGAGCATGACAGCTACTTTACTGACTTTGAGGCTTCTTTTGAGTCACTTTAATCAGATTCAGCCGTAAATTAATTTAAAAAATAAAAGAGACGCGTGGTCGAGTCTGCGTCCACACATCGGAGAACAACACGGAGAACATGACAGCTACTTTGTGGCTTATTCTGAGTCATGTTAGTCAGATAACAACATAACACTCTGGATTTCTCCATAATGAAGGCTGTCAGCGTTGTGTACCCGCGTGCTTGTGCTCCTGCATGAAGTGTACCGTGCCGGAGCACACCTCTCCGAAGTGTGCCAAAGCAAAGAAAGTGTACCGTGCCTGAGCACGAAACGGAGCGGTCACACTGGCCAAACGAACTGGACTTTAGGGTTGAAGCGTGCTTGGGCACGGTACGGATTGCCAGTGTGACCGCGCTCTTAGGACCCTGTTGTGAAGGTTGGAACAGATGCCTTTCATTGGCAGAGCGTAGTGGGCGGGAGGGAGTGTAGGCCTGGATTATGGAATTAGGTAAGGAGGAGCCGTTTTTGTGGCTTAGCTAAGCAAGCAGCAGAGTTTTAAATCTGATGTGAGCAGTAACTGGGAGCCAGCGGAGGGAGAACAGCCCAGTGACATGTGCTGGTTTGGGGAGGTTGAAGACGAGTTGTGCTGCTGCGTTCTGGATCATCTGCAGGGGTTTGATAGTGCATGTAGGAAGACCTGCCAGTCATCCCTAACATGTCCAGCTCATTACATCTTAAAATATCTTCATCATCTTTTTGTTTCACCTGAAGGTAACACAGTGGGCATATTTTAACCACGGGCTGATCACCAAATCTTTTAAAAAATGCACTGATAAAAACCAGGCTCAGAAGGACCCGAGCTGTGCCGACTAACTCAACATTTCATCCAGAGGTTTATGAGTTTGTTGGACCACTGTGTGACACGCTGTAATCATCATCGTGGTAAATATCAGCTCACCACAGGGGAAGGAAAAACTCTTTTCCAGTGAGAGATTAATCTTTACGAGACTTTGCCAAAAACCCAAAGAAGAATCTTCCAGTCAGCAAAGTTTACAGGATTAAAAAGAAGACATCTAAAACCCAAACTGTGCAGAACTAGAAAAGTCCCCGACAGAACAATGTAGAGAACGCAGATTCAACCAGCGAGAATAAATCGTACAGATATACAGAAGAGAGGCCGATACAGGCACATTAGTGTTTTAGGGAACACTCACACCAGGCATGTGCTCAAGAACGTTTGACCCCCGGTCCAGTTCATTTGAGTCGTGTGAGTGCTCCGATCCGTGCTTAAGCTCTGTACACTTCCTGAAGGAGGCGTGCTTCTGCACGGTACAGTTGCTCATCAGGAGCACAAGTCCGTGGACATTACCTATAATCAATCCCGACCTCCATTATGGAGAAATCCCGGAGTGTTCTGGCTGTATCTGACTAACATTTTGTGTAGTTGTTTGTGCTGGTGTGAAAGCTACAAACAAACAACCACACAGGTCCTGGTTCAGGAGGATTAACGTGGTCCTGGTTCAGGAGGACTAACGTGGTCCTGGTTCAGGAGGACTAACGTGGTCCTGGTTCAGGAGGATGAACGTGGTCCTGGTTCAGGAGGATTAACGTGGTCCTGGTTCAGGAGGATGAACGTGGTCCTGGTTCAGGAGGATTAACGTGGTCCTGGTTCAGGAGGACTAACGTGGTCCTGGTTCAGGAGGATGAACGTGGTCCTGGTTCAGGAGGACGAACGTGGTCCTGGTTCAGGAGGACGAACGTGGTCCTGGTTCAGGATGACTAACGTGGTCCTGGTTCAGGAGGACGAACGTGGTCCTGGTTCAGGAGGATGAATGTGGTCCTGGTTCAGGAGGACTAACGTGGTCCTGGTTCAGGAGGATGAATGTGGTCCTGGTTCAGGAGGACTAACATGGTCCTGGTTCAGGAGGACTAACGTGGTCCTGGTTCAGGAGGACGAACGTGGTCCTGGTTCAGGAGGACTAACGTGGTCCTGGTTCAGCTCTTTCTCCTGATAACTTGATAACATATTATTTTCAAACTGTCTCGTCTGCCTTCAGTGATAAATACAAACGATATAAAAACTGATGAGCAGAGCCGACATCAGTCCGTGTAGTCGTCTGTCCATTTAGAAACTGTAAAGAGTCTTTGGAGCAGCCACAGCCAATCAGGAGGCAGCTAGTCTTTGTGTACTTCAGGGAGTTTTACCACAAGACAGTCTGACCAATCAGAGAGCATTCTCCTCCTGATCACACATTTAGGTCCTCTTGTAAACGTCCCCGTCTGAACACAGACTGAACTTGAGATAACTATGCAACAACGGAACAAACTGGTTGATGAGTCAGACCAGAGCAAACGATCTACAGGTGTGAAAACTTTCTTAGATTCAGGAGTGTCACTTAAAGATGTTCTCTTGTTCGAGGTTTAAAAAAAGTGAACTCGTTTAGTGTTAAAAAAAACGTTTGATTGACAGGTCATACATTCAGGGAAGTCCAACCATGACACTGACCCCATCAGTGACACTGTTGATTGACAGGTTGAAACATGTCTGAACCAATCAGACACGTCTGACTAACAGAGCGCTCACAGATCGACCTGTCTACTCATGGAAATTATTCTTGGATCGCCTTGATAGCCAGCCAAGCCACATTGCGGCCTGGAAAGCCAACATGCGGGGCTCGGTACATATGAAAGTCTTTATGGGACCCTGTAGGAGGCCTCGCTCCTTCTTTCACTCACCCCTCTCTCCTCCTCCTCCTCCTCCTTTCTGTCTTGTCGTCCTCGGGCCAGGGAAGCTCTGTGGTTTTGGCGAGCTGCAGCAGAGATCCCAGAAGTTCCTGTTGTGGAGAGAGACACTGTTTCAGCCCCACACTGCTGCAGTTCAGAACTATTATTACAATTATCATTTCAACAAATACAGCGAAGGTATCCAGTGATGCTGCTCACGTTGGTTTCATATGTCAGCTCGATTCTTTTCTATGTTGCAGTCTGGTTTTCATTTAGTCGTACAGCGGTTAACGACGGGCAAACGCGCTGCAACAGAGCAGAAAGTGTCGGAGGAGAAACTGGCTACAAAGCATTTATAAAAATACATCAAAAAGACTCTGAGCTGCCTCTGCAAAAAGAATGCAAAAAACCCTATTACCGGACAAAGCTTAAGTGACGTCACCCATCTGTTCCTGCAGGGGGGCGCTGGAGTCCCATCGATGGCGGTCTCCATGCTGGAAATGCTGTCTCAGCCTAACTTTCAGTCAACCTAACGACAGGCTGAGAGCTGGAGCTGAGGCGGGTTTTAAGCCTCCTGACAAACCGTTACACCGCGCCCACCTGTCAATCAGGTCAGCTACACAAGGCTGCTGCTACGACGAGGACTACAGCCTCCGTACATGTACATGGAGCGCGCTTGACATAACCGCTAGGTTAGGCACAGACATTACTGTGGTGGCGTCTCCCTTCAACAGCTGCGGGTTTGAATGCGAGCTGTTCCTAAAAATGGACACTTTCCTACTTTGAACATGACTTTCTACGTAACTGTACCTTTTATAACAATGTAAAGGACTTCAGGAAGGACCTGTGGAGTTTGCCAGGTGACCATTTGCTAGTTGCTGGACCCAGGAGCTAAACCCAGCGAAGGCAGATGGTAAGAGAGGTATGTCATTGGGAACAGGGGCAGATTGAGCTGTCGACTGGATGGTGTGGTTAGGAGCTGAATTAAGCGAGGGAGGAATCTGATGTAAAAACACTGAAGATCGCCTCAGACTTCCAGCCTCTCCTCCAAGGAAAACACAAGGCCACAAGGATGAAGTGTGATCACAACAAGAACTAAAGT
Organism: Tautogolabrus adspersus; assembly: GCA_020745685.1. NCBI lineage: Eukaryota > Metazoa > Chordata > Actinopteri > Labriformes > Labridae > Tautogolabrus > Tautogolabrus adspersus. The sequence goes on along the minus strand of CM036541.1, from coordinate 935,767 downwards.
AAAAATACACACAGAAAGACCAAACCATGACGCAGACTCCTTCATTAATAATCTGTAACAACTGCAGGACGATGAAGACACGTAAGACGTGAAGGAGACGACACATCATTGAACTTCACACTCTTCCTCACTCACAGCAGCTGTAAGTCCCACTGAAGCCACATTTCCTCCTGTAAGAAACAATTCACCTGCACAGAGTTCAGAGTGTTTCGATAAGACCCCGATAGACCCCACCTGACTCATTTATCACCTGTGAGGAAGCGCACAGAGCGCTGGAGAGGCCCTGACACCTGCTAAAGTAGCGTTCCTTTATTTGGACTCAAAACACGGTCGCTGTTGTTATTTTTAACCCTCGCTGAACTCTACACGAGGCTGAGTTTCACTGACTGCTGAACCTTCTTAGACTTACAAAAAACAAAGGGAGGGAAGTAATGTTGTCCGAATCTTTTAGTACCGGCGTGTTTCGTTTAATGAATGATCGATAGAATCCAAAAGTACTGAAGCTTTATGAAAACGTTCCGATCTTCAGTCATATTATAAAGGCTGCAGCGAGAGAGAATTTGACTTTGACCTTGTACCAAATGAGAAACTCTTCTTCACAGCACTGTTCAGGTTTGACAGCAATCAACAATTAGCGTCAGCAAAGAGGAAAACTACAGTAGACATCACACTGAACTCATAAAAACCTGCAGACAGACTCATGCACAACTTTTAGTGATTAAGCTTTGGCTCAGAACAAAGCAGATCTGTGACCATGTCTCAAAATACAGTTTAATTAAACCTACATAAACACATCTATGTATCTACAGTAACCCCGGTGTGCATACATATGTCTGTATCTGCAGTGCAACAGGGCAATGTGCAATCACAGCAGCACTACAGAACAAATGTGCAATACTCCAGCACGTTAATACTTCAACACTTTCCCTCCCATAGCAGCACTTTACAGGAGTTTACCTGCAGGTTTGGGTGATCAATAACACGAAATGACAAACTACGGCTGTGGCTCAGTTGGTAGAGTCGGTCGTCTCTCAACCTGAAGGTAGGGGGTTCGATCCCCAGCTCCTGCTGCCACATGTCCGATGTGTCCTTGGGCAAGACACTTAACCCCAAGTTGTCCCCGCTGCTTCGTCAGCGGCGTGTGAATGTGTATGAATGGATGAGTTAATACTGATGGACTCTTTACTCAGCAGCCTCTACCATCAGTGAGTGAATGTGTATGAATGGATGAGTTAATACTGATGGACTCTTTACTCAGCAGCCTCTACCATCAGTGTGTGAATGTGTATGAATGGATGAGTTAATACTGATGGTCTCTTTACTCAGCAGCCTCTACCATCAGTGAGTGAATGTGTATGAATGGATGAGTTAATACTGATGGACTCTTTACTCAGCAGCCTCTACCATCAGTGTGTGACTGTGTATGAATGGATGAGTTAATACTGATGGACTCTTTACTCAGCAGCCTCTACCATCAGTGAGTGAATGTGTATGAATGGATGAGTTAATACTGATGGTCTCTTTACTCAGCAGCCTCTACCATCAGGGTGTGAATGTGTATGAATGGATGAGTTAATACTGATGGACTCTTTACTCAGCAGCCTCTACCATCAGTGTGTGAATGTGTATGAATGGATGAGTTAATACTGATGGTCTCTTTACTCAGCAGCCTCTACCATCAGGGTGTGAATGTGTATGAATGGATGGGTTAATACTGATGGACTCTTTACTCAGCAGCCTCTACCATCAGGGTGTGAATGTGTATGAATGGATGAGTTAATACTGATGGTCTCTTTACTCAGCAGCCTCTACCATCAGTGTGTGAATGTGTATGAATGGATGAGTTAATACTGATGGTCTCTTTACTCAGCAGCCTCTACCATCAGGGTGTGAATGTGTATGAATGGATGAGTTAATACTGATGGTCTCTTTACTCAGCAGCCTCTACCATCAGTGTGTGAATGTGTATGAATGGATGAGTTAATACTGATGGTCTCTTTACTCAGCAGTCTCTACCATCAGTGAGTGAATGTGTATGAATGGATGAGTTAATACTGATGGTCTCTTTACTCAGCAGCCTCTACCATCAGTGAGTGAATGTGTGTGAATGGATGAGTTAATACTGATGGTCTCTTTACTCAGCAGCCTCTACCATCAGGGTGTGAATGTGTGTGAATGGATGAGTTAATACTGATGGTCTCTTTACTCAGCAGTCTCTACCATCAGTGAGTGAATGTGTATGAATGGATGAGTTAATACTGATGGACTCTTTACTCAGCAGCCTCTACCATCAGGGTGTGAATGTGTATGAATGGATGAGTTAATACTGATGGTCTCTTTACTCAGCAGCCTCTACCATCAGTGTGTGAATGTGTATGAATGGATGAGTTAATACTGATGGACTCTTTACTCAGCAGCCTCTACCATCAGTGTGTGAATGTGTATGAATGGATGAGTAAATACTGATGGTCTCTTTACTCAGCAGCCTCTACCATCAGTGTGTGAATGTGTATGAATGGATGAGTTAATACTGATGGTCTTTTTACTCAGCAGCCTCTACCATCAGTGAGTGAATGTGTATGAATGGATGAGTTAATACTGATGGTCTCTTTACTCAGCAGTCTCTACCATCAGTGAGTGAATGTGTATGAATGGATGAGTTAATACTGATGGTCTCTTTACTCAGCAGCCTCTACCATCAGGGTGTGAATGTGTATGAATGGATGAGTTAATACTGATGGACTCTTTACTCAGCAGCCTCTACCATCAGTGAGTGAATGTGTATGAATGGATGAGTTAATACTGATGGACTCTTTACTCAGCAGCCTCTACCATCAGTGAGTGAATGTGTATGAATGGATGAGTTAATACTGATGGTCTCTTTACTCAGCAGCCTCTACCATCAGTGAGTGAATGTGTATGAATGGATGAGTTAATACTGATGGACTCTTTACTCAGCAGCCTCTACCATCAGTGTGTGAATGTGTATGAATGGATGAGTTAATACTGATGGACTCTTTACTCAGCAGCCTCTACCATCAGTGTGTGAATGTGTATGAATGGATGAGTTAATACTGATGGACTCTTTACTCAGCAGCCTCTACCATCAGTGTGTGAATGTGTATGAATGGATGAGTTAATACTGATGGACTCTTTACTCAGCAGCCTCTACCATCAGGGTGTGAATGTGTATGAATGGATGAGTTAATACTGATGGTCTCTTTACTCAGCAGTCTCTACCATCAGTGAGTGAATGTGTATGAATGGATGAGTTAATACTGATGGTCTCTTTACTCAGCAGCCTCTACCATCAGTGTGTGAATGTGTATGAATGGATGAGTTAATACTGATGGACTCTTTACTCAGCAGCCTCTACCATCAGTGAGTGAATGTGTATGAATGGATGAGTTAATACTGATGGTCTCTTTACTCAGCAGCCTCTACCATCAGGGTGTGAATGTGTATGAATGGATGAGTTAATACTGATGGACTCTTTACTCAGCAGCCTCTACCATCAGGGTGTGAATGTGTATGAATGGATGAGTTAATACTGATGGTCTCTTTACTCAGCAGCCTCTACCATCAGGGTGTGAATGTGTATGAATGGATGAGTTAATACTGATGGACTCTTTACTCAGCAGCCTCTACCATCAGTGAGTGAATGTGTATGAATGGATGAGTTAATACTGATGGTCTCTTTACTCAGCAGCCTCTACCATCAGGGTGTGAATGTGTATGAATGGATGAGTTAATACTGATGGACTCTTTACTCAGCAGCCTCTACCATCAGGGTGTGAATGTGTATGAATGGATGAGTTAATACTGATGGTCTCTTTACTCAGCAGCCTCTACCATCAGTGTGTGAATGTGTATGAATGGATGAGTTAATACTGATGGACTCTTTACTCAGCAGCCTCTACCATCAGGGTGTGAATGTGTATGAATGGATGAGTTAATACTGATGGTCTCTTTACTCAGCAGCCTCTACCATCAGTGTGTGAATGTGTATGAATGGATGAGTTAATACTGATGGTCTCTTTACTCAGCAGCCTCTACCATCAGGGTGTGAATGTGTATGAATGGATGAGTTAATACTGATGGACTCTTTACTCAGCAGCCTCTACCATCAGTGAGTGAATGTGTATGAATGGATGAGTTAATACTGATGGTCTCTTTAGTCAGCAGCCTCTACCATCAGTGAGTGAATGTGTATGAATGGATGAGTTAATACTGATGGACTCTTTACTCAGCAGCCTCTACCATCAGTGAGTGAATGTGTATGAATGGATGAGTTAATACTGATGGTCTCTTTACTCAGCAGCCTCTACCATCAGGGTGTGAATGTGTATGAATGGATGAGTTAATACTGATGGTCTCTTTACTCAGCAGCCTCTACCATCAGGGTGTGAATGTGTATGAATGGATGAGTTAATACTGATGGACTCTTTACTCAGCAGCCTCTACCATCAGTGAGTGAATGTGTATGAATGGATGAGTTAATACTGATGGTCTCTTTACTCAGCAGCCTCTACCATCAGTGAGTGAATGTGTATGAATGGATGAGTTAATACTGATGGACTCTTTACTCAGCAGCCTCTACCATCAGTGAGTGAATGTGTATGAATGGATGAGTTAATACTGATGGTCTCTTTACTCAGCAGCCTCTACCATCAGTGAGTGAATGTGTATGAATGGATGAGTTAATACTGATGGACTCTTTACTCAGCAGCCTCTACCATCAGTGTGTGAATGTGTATGAATGGATGAGTTAATACTGATGGACTCTTTACTCAGCAGCCTCTACCATCAGTGTGTGAATGTGTATGAATGGATGAGTTAATACTGATGGACTCTTTACTCAGCAGCCTCTACCATCAGTGTGTGAATGTGTATGAATGGATGAGTTAATACTGATGGACTCTTTACTCAGCAGCCTCTACCATCAGGGTGTGAATGTGTATGAATGGATGAGTTAATACTGATGGTCTCTTTACTCAGCAGTCTCTACCATCAGTGAGTGAATGTGTATGAATGGATGAGTTAATACTGATGGTCTCTTTACTCAGCAGCCTCTACCATCAGGGTGTGAATGTGTATGAATGGATGAGTTAATACTGATGGTCTCTTTAGTCAGCAGCCTCTACCATCAGTGAGTGAATGTGTATGAATGGATGAGTTAATACTGATGGACTCTTTACTCAGCAGCCTCTACCATCAGTGTGTGAATGTGTATGAATGGATGAGTTAATACTGATGGTCTCTTTAGTCAGCAGCCTCTACCATCAGGGTGTGAATGTGTATGAATGGATGAGTTAATACTGATGGACTCTTTACTCAGCAGCCTCTACCATCAGTGTGTGAATGTGTATGAATGGATGAGTTAATACTGATGGTCTCTTTACTCAGCAGCCTCTACCATCAGTGTGTGAATGTGTATGAATGGATGAGTTAATACTGATGGACTCTTTACTCAGCAGCCTCTACCATCAGTGTGTGAATGTGTATGAATGGATGAGTTAATACTGATGGACTCTTTACTCAGCAGCCTCTACCATCAGTGAGTGAATGTGTATGAATGGATGAGTTAATACTGATGGTCTCTTTACTCAGCAGCCTCTACCATCAGGGTGTGAATGTGTATGAATGGATGAGTTAATACTGATGGACTCTTTACTCAGCAGCCTCTACCATCAGTGTGTGAATGTGTATGAATGGATGAGTTAATACTGATGGACTCTTTACTCAGCAGCCTCTACCATCAGTGTGTGAATGTGTATGAATGGATGAGTAAATACTGATGGTCTCTTTACTCAGCAGCCTCTACCATCAGTGTGTGAATGTGTATGAATGGATGAGTTAATACTGATGGTCTTTTTACTCAGCAGCCTCTACCATCAGTGAGTGAATGTGTATGAATGGATGAGTTAATACTGATGGTCTCTTTACTCAGCAGTCAGTACCATCAGTGAGTGAATGTGTATGAATGGATGATTTAATACTGATGGTCTCTTTACTCAGCAGCCTCTACCATCAGGGTGTGAATGTGTATGAATGGATGAGTTAATACTGATGGTCTCTTTACTCAGCAGCCTCTACCATCAGTGAGTGAATGTGTATGAATGGATGAGTTAATACTGATGGACTCTTTACCAGTGAGTGAATGTGTATGAATGGATGAGTTAATACTGATGGTCTCTTTACTCAGCAGCCTCTACCATCAGTGAGTGAATGTGTATGAATGGATGAGTTAATACTGATGGTCTCTTTACTCAGCAGCCTCTACCATCAGTGAGTGAATGTGTATGAATGGATGAGTTAATACTGATGGACTCTTTACTCAGCAGCCTCTACCATCAGTGAGTGAATGTGTATGAATGGATGAGTTAATACTGATGGTCTCTTTACTCAGCAGCCTCTACCATCAGTGAGTGAATGTGTATGAATGGATGAGTTAATACTGATGGACTCTTTACTCAGCAGCCTCTACCATCAGTGTGTGAATGTGTATGAATGGATGAGTTAATACTGATGGACTCTTTACTCAGCAGCCTCTACCATCAGTGTGTGAATGTGTATGAATGGATGAGTTAATACTGATGGACTCTTTACTCAGCAGCCTCTACCATCAGTGTGTGAATGTGTATGAATGGATGAGTTAATACTGATGGACTCTTTACTCAGCAGCCTCTACCATCAGGGTGTGAATGTGTATGAATGGATGAGTTAATACTGATGGTCTCTTTACTCAGCAGCCTCTACCATCAGTGAGTGAATGTGTATGAATGGATGAGTTAATACTGATGGTCTCTTTACTCAGCAGCCTCTACCATCAGGGTGTGAATGTGTATGAATGGATGAGTTAATACTGATGGTCTCTTTACTCAGCAGCCTCTACCATCAGTGAGTGAATGTGTATGAATGGATGAGTTAATACTGATGGTCTCTTTACTCAGCAGTCTCTACCATCAGTGAGTGAATGTGTATGAATGGATGAGTTAATACTGATGGTCTCTTTACTCAGCAGCCTCTACCATCAGGGTGTGAATGTGTATGAATGGATGAGTTAATACTGATGGACTCTTTACTCAGCAGCCTCTACCATCAGTGAGTGAATGTGTATGAATGGATGAGTTAATACTGATGGTCTCTTTACTCAGCAGCCTCTACCATCAGTGTGTGAATGTGTATGAATGGATGAGTTAATACTGATGGTCTCTTTACTCAGCAGCCTCTACCATCAGTGTGTGAATGTGTATGAATGGATGAGTTAATACTGATGGTCTCTTTACTCAGCAGCCTCTACCATCAGTGTGTGAATGTGTATGAATGGATGAGTTAATACTGATGGACTCTTTACTCAGCAGCCTCTACCATCAGTGAGTGAATGTGTATGAATGGATGAGTTAATACTGATGGACTCTTTACTCAGCAGCCTCTACCATCAGGGTGTGAATGTGTATGAATGGATGAGTTAATACTGATGGTCTCTTTACTCAGCAGCCTCTACCATCAGTGTGTGAATGTGTATGAATGGATGAGTTAATACTGATGGACTCTTTACTCAGCAGCCTCTACCATCAGTGAGTGAATGTGTATGAATGGATGAGTTAATACTGATGGTCTCTTTACTCAGCAGCCTCTACCATCAGTGAGTGAATGTGTATGAATGGATGAGTTAATACTGATGGACTCTTTACTCAGCAGCCTCTACCATCAGTGAGTGAATGTGTATGAATGGATGAGTTAATACTGATGGTCTCTTTACTCAGCAGCCTCTACCATCAGTGTGTGAATGTGTATGAATGGATGAGTTAATACTGATGGTCTCTTTACTCAGCAGCCTCTACCATCAGTGAGTGAATGTGTATGAATGGATGAGTTAATACTGATGGACTCTTTACTCAGCAGCCTCTACCATCAGTGAGTGAATGTGTATGAATGGATGAGTTAATACTGATGGACTCTTTACTCAGCAGCCTCTACCATCAGTGAGTGAATGTGTATGAATGGATGAGTTAATACTGATGGTCTCTTTACTCAGCAGCCTCTACCATCAGTGAGTGAATGTGTATGAATGGATGAGTTAATACTGATGGTCTCTTTACTCAGCAGCCTCTACCATCAGTGTGTGAATGTGTATGAATGGATGAGTTAATACTGATGGACTCTTTACTCAGCAGCCTCTACCATCAGTGAGTGAATGTGTATGAATGGATGAGTTAATACTGATGGTCTCTTTACTCAGCAGTCTCTACCATCAGTGAGTGAATGTGTAGGTGTGACCTGCGCTGTAAAAGAGCTTTGAGTCATCAGAAGACGAGAAAAGAAATACACAAGCTCGAGTCCATTTACAAACTATTAGCTACCCCTGACTTGTATTTTTTTTGCCGTGGTATTAAAATGGGATCTATATGGCCTAGTGGTTATGTCACGCACCCCATATACAGAGGCTATATAGTCCTCTTTACAGCGGCTGTGGGTTTGAATCCGACCTCTGCCCTTTGCTGCATGTTGTAACCCTTATTGATTATTAAAAATCGTATTCTGATTCACGAGTAAAGAATGAGGAGGAGGTCTGTTCTGGACCTGATCCTGCCCTCTAATCTTTGTGACCTGGTTACCACTGAAGCTCTTCTTTCACTACATAAGGCTCCTCTCAGCTTTAATCACTGCAGCTCAGGACGACTCTCTCAGCTTCTCCCCGAAACAAAACAAACCTGGGACTCACATTAGTGTTGCCAGGCGTTAAGACTCAAACGCAGCTGCAGAACAATCGGCTCGTTTTGTCAGGTCTTAACGCCTGACAGGATGAGAGGTGTGGTCGCCCGCAGGAGGAGCAGAAACACCGAGAGCAGCACTCATGTCTCAGCCTGTGTCTGCTCTTAATACTCATTATTCAAACTATGAAAAGTCATTTCACGCTTCTGTTTGTTTTCGCTGAGTAGACCTGCTGAACAGTCTGAACCTGCTGCAATACCTTTGGCAGACAGTTTATGTGTGTGTGTGTGTGTGTGTGTGTGTGTGTGTGTGTGTGTGGGAGGGGGGGGCTTAACGATATGTAGATGTTATTGTAGTGTGTGCACAGTGTGTACCAGGGAGTCGCTTTAGCCTTACTTTAGCTTTAAAGGAGCAATATGTAACTCTGACACCTAGTGTTTAAAATGGGTACTGCAGCCTAAATTCTAAACATTGTAGAGAGCTGTCTCCCCCCCCCCCCTCCTCTCTAGAGTGGATGCTCACGCAGGTCACCATGTGGTGGACACTGAAGCTTCAGTGTTTATCCAGCTCTGCATCGGTCTGTAAACCTTTCTGCGTTCTAACCTCTCTCCATTTTTCAAAAGCATCTCCAATATTGATCCTAGTTTGAGCACGTTTCTGCTCGTGGAGCTTATTAGAAACATGCAGAGGCTTTTTAGGTCGGGTACAATCACTTCTATCTGAACCAGTTCTCTTGCCCGCTTCCATCGCTGCAACACCTGTTGGTTTGACCTGATAACTGCTCTCATATCTGGCAAACCGAGGGGCGTCCAAAACGGCCGTGTGGGGGTGCCTTAAAACCGCCTACCTTCTCTGGTCCAAACAAATCCAGACCATTCAGGACCAGAATCTAAAGTTAGAAGGAGGACATACTGGCTGCTGCATTGTTGTCAGACAAGCCAGCACTTCAACATAGCATGTTTCCTTAATGTCTGATCATAGAGTAAGCTCACTTTATCATTTCACTCTCTACACATCTCACTGATTGGACCTTTAATGCATCTTTAATTCTGCAACCTAACTGCATGAACAGCAATCAGAGAAAAGATCATCTCCTGCCCGTCTGTTTTAAAATGTTAAATCAGAATGATTTCAGCTTCAGTTAACTTTGCACACAAACAGCTGATAAAAACGTCTTTTTACTTTGACATTGTGACGACACTTTCACTGCAGCGTTGACTACTTTCAGCACTATACTTCCCGTATCTGTTCGTCTTCTACCTGAGTAAAGAATGTGTGTTAGCCTCCTCTGCCTCTCAGGCTGTAAGGAGGAATCTGTCCTTTCTTCATGGTAACCCTCACCTGGCCCAGGTGTGCTCGCTCCCCCCCTCAGGGATCACCAGTGAAGCTGAAGCTGAAGGCCCGCGGGGGGTCGCCCATCCAGCCTGTCCTGCTTTATGACTCCTCTCCTGGGCCTCTCTCTCCTCCTCCTGTCCAAGCAGCCATGTAATGAAGCCTAATGAGCCTGTCACTCCACCTGTCACTCATTCTCTCACCTGAGGGACGCAGCAGCAGACAGGAAGTCAGGGTGAGGGGCGGAGGGGAGGACAGAATAAATGAGAGCATAGATGAAGTCACATTAGTTAAAGATGAAAGGTCATAGAAAATAAAGTGTTGGACAAAAGAATGACGGTGCAGAAAAGAAAGACTCCAACATATAGGTGTTTGACTCGCTCGCTGCACTGGAAGGTGAGTTCAACTTTTCCTGCAGGTCGTCCGACTTTTACAAACGAGAGTCAGGATCAGATATGAGAATAAATAATGAGGAGGAAGATTTGTTTTCCATGATGCACTGCCAGAAAAAAGTCCAAATACTATTTTATGGAATGTATTTATTTCTCTGGCCTGCAGCCCTGATCCTCAGAGCTCACTTTGACCGATTTATAAGATTTAAAACAAGTCCACATACATAGACACAATTAAGACATCATATTTGAGTTTAATTAAGGAGTGAGAGAGACAGAGGTTCAAAAGAGCAACAAGCTTGAAATTGAAAGTAAGTAAATGTGCCGTTTGACATTCTAGCAGTGGAAGACACGGTAAGTTCTTTCTCTCTACCACTGCGGGGAGCCGGTGAGTCGTTTCCTCTGCAGCACAGAGAAGTTCTGTCAGAGAGAGAGAGAGGTAGAAAGAGAGGAGGGGGAACAGAGTACAGTCCACTGGTGGAGCACAGATCGGATGATTAGAAGCATGTGCAGACCCCCGATTCTCTGACAGAAACACACACACATAAAGAAGTAAGTGCAGACCTGAACATATGCCCACATTTAGCAGGACTAATGTGCACTCTGTTTCAGGGGGTAAAGGGGAACATTGGGGACTCTCACAGGTCAGGGATCCACAGTTAGACTCTCTACGAAAACAACAAGGTATGAAATGCAGCAACTGAGAGGATAATGTGCTCCTGTTTAGGAGGTGAATAAAAGATAACACACTTAAGTATCCACAGAGGAGTGTCTGTGTGTGTGTGTGTGTGTGTGTGTGTGTGTGTGTCGTGTACGAGCATCACTGGGCCGTGACGTGAGGAGCTGAGGCGAGCTGAGAGAAAGCATACAGGAGCAGAGAGCTAAAGAGGAGCTCAAGATCCAGACAGAACAGCAAAGTTCAGACCCAGAGAACAAACATAGAGAGAGCAGGCCGTTAGATGAAATCATAAAATGTGTAAAAACAAGAGACGGAGCTCAGAAACGACAGCACGCAGGAACGCTGGTGTTCTCCCAGTGTTTGGCTCAAAGACCAAAGCTTTGGAGCCATCAGATCCAGGCTGAAGAAACACAATCATGAGCAGAATAAAACACATTCAGAGAGTTTTCTTTATTTAGACTTTGCGTGCATTTGCTGTTTCATTGTGATCTTTCAACATGCAGCGTTTGGTGTGGCCTGGCTTCGTAATATTAAATATTTATGCAGTCGTTGGAACATATCGCTCAGTCTGTTCTCACTGGTGTGGCTTTCAAAAACACACATGCTGACGAGTTTACCTCTAACCAAACATTTTCAGGGGAGCTTATGGGGGTGGGAGGGAGTAACAATACATCCATCTTTGTGTGTCAGCGCTGCTTTGGCACGGCGGGGATTTCACGTGGCACCAAGCAGACGCAGCGTTCACCATGTTTGTTGGTCGGTTTCCAGGAGAAGCGGTCACGTCTGGAGCCGCCATGTTTGTCTGCATCTCCTTCGTATCTCCTGTTTATGTGACTCTCAGCCGTTATGGAGACCATTACTGTCCCACAACACGACTTATTTACGTTAGCTTTGATTCATCGCCCGTTTGTTTGCAAAGAGAGCAACACGCTGATTGAGAAGTGGAAACGGACGGCTTGTTTAATTTGAAAAGGACCTCAATCCATCCTCACTCCTCCTGTGAAGTTCGAGTCGTGTAGCCTGTGGATGGACGGACGGAGAGGAGGCCGAGCTGTGCAGTCCACATGCAACGACCAGCTGTGAGACTCTTTATGGCCCCCTGTCCACCTAGCGTTTTTTTTCTCAGTGCCAGCGTCTTTTTTCATTTGTGTTCAATGGGTAGAGAGCGTTTTCAGCAGGAAGCGGCCGCCTGGATGAAAAGCGCAGCGCCCAGCGTCTTTTGAACAAGCGCTCTGCCGTTTTCAAAAAGGCGCTGCTGACGTCACCAGCGCTTTTTTCAACAAACCAATCACAAGGTTGAATGGCCGGTAGTCGTCATGTTGGCAACCAAAAACAATGGAGGAGAAGTCTTGGCCGTTTCACTTCATCCTGAAGTGTACGACATGTCAGATAAGAATGACCATGACAAGGATAGAAAGTTCTGTTTGTGGGAGCAGATTGGACAGACACTTGATGTTGCTGGTGAGAGTTTTATTTTTGTCATCCTGTGAGCTGTTGTCAGTTTGTATAAATAGTGTATGTAGCCGTTCCTGCTAACATAACAATAGCTAAATTGTTCCTTAGTAAGCCTGAAATATGACTGGAACCGGGCTTCATCCAGTAACAACTCCTGGACAAGGCGGTGATATTCCCGGTAGTGTTGTCTCCTACGGATCGTGTCGCACATCCTCCTTGCTCCGTGTCTGATCGGAGCCGTGATAGCGGGGCCGTCATTATTCAGCTCATCATCCAGACAAAGTACGAGGGCAATAATATTCTGATTGATGCTCATGGTAAAGGGAAAAAACGATCTCAAATATAATAAAACATGCAGTGAAAAGTAACACAGAAGTGTCGGTCAAACAGCGGCCGTGGTCAACAGACTGTTGTCATGGAGACAGGGCTGACGTGCAGCGCTTTTCTTCTCAGCGCACAAAACGCTCATGGGAGCGCTTCCGAGCGCACAGCCAGCGCTTTACTGCCCGGAAAAAACGCTAGGTAGACACGGGTTAAACTAAACTAATTTTCTACAGGGACACACGTACATCCTTTTTATTTCACTCTGTTTTCCGCAAGATGACGAGAACGTTGTCTCAGGATAAAAACGCTGGTTTACCCGTGATAAATATGATATGAATTGAGATAAATTACCGTAGTTAAGATCTCGAGAACACAATGTACTCGTGATCACGGGAAAATGTGTAAAATTAAATGTATGGATGCACGTCCTCTCATGTGATGCTTGTTGTCATGATTTAAACTGCGATATGATGCTCAGATTGAATGATATCGATACTTGTTTGATACGACGGGACCAAAAACAGAAGTCCTAGTCACCCAATGTTGGATAATTTGTTGTTTTAAATCACCAAAAGTTGCCGGCAGACTCCTGCACACTGACGAAACTGCACCAAACATCGGCATTGTTTGTAATTCATGATGGATTAATTCGTCTCCTACGCACCTGTCTGATAGTTTCTGATCTCATTGATCCTTAAAATAACAGATCGTATTAAAACACGAGGTATCAAAAAGCTGCAAACAGCAACACGTGCTGTATTCACATTAAACATAAAAAGGTGTTCATATATGTTCATGCTGTGCTTTCCCCTTTCTCTTGTCTCGTAAAGGCTTCAGACCAAAGCAAAGAGACATCTGTAAGAAGTCTTTTTATTGGCATCGTGAAGCAGAGTGTGAAATCAGCACAGAGCGCGTCTTGTTCCGAAGCGTTGCACAGCCCTCGGAGTGAAGCCCTCGTTCACACGGTGATGCTGCACCGTGAAGCTCACCTGTTCCAGCATGAACTGTGCTGAGAGCAGCATGTCAGCAAACAATGAGCAGCTTTTATCTCCCTGCGGCGTTGCTATAAATATTTTAGCAACACACTGAGTTACTAAGGCTTTGAACAAGAAGCTACAGAAGAGTACAGTAAAATTAATGATCAGGTAGAGCTGATTCTGCAGAGCGAGCCGTGCTGCAACACGTCAGGTGAACCGGTGAAATCCTCCAAAGCTGTTACATAAAATCAGTCAGAGCTCCTGCTGCTGAATCAGAGCTGCAGAGTGTGTGTGTGTGTGTGTGTGTGTGTGTGTGTGTGCGTGCGTGTCTGGTCATTTCAGCTGCACACTGACCCCCCCCCACCTCCACATGGCTGCTTCACATTATCGTATTCCCTCGTTCCCCGTTGTGAAATTTGTTATCTATCATGTGACTGCCTGGGGTCCATTAAAACACACCTCCCTCCATCCATCCTCCTCTCTGAAGGGAGGGGGAGCGGGGGTGGGGGGGGATCAGGATGGTGACGGATGGCATTTCTCTCCATGTTTTACGGATCTTGACTGATGTTTATTTGTGCAGCAGTGGACTCGGCCCTTTCTCTGTAAGTGCTCTGCATATTTCAGAGATGCTTCATGTGAGTTTAGAACGACTCGACCCAGATTCCCGATATGAGCAGACAACGTGCCATCCATTGACTGTAGAAAAAGTAGAAAAAGTCAATAATAGATGAATTATGGCGTTTGTCATGTAGATGTTCTGGCGTCATAAGTGACCATATGAGGAGAGTTAAGCCGGAGAGGAGCGAGAGGTTAAAAAACACTCATTTATCAAAGTCTGTCTGCAGCTAAGAAGCTACTTCACCATCACGTTACTGATGGAATAAAATTATATTTGTTTTGGTCAAGCGGCAACCTCAGGTGTTGAAAAATGATGTTGATGCTGAAGTGTAAAATCCTGCAGTTCCTGTAGTGTCCACTAGAGGCTGGCTGCTTAAGCACAGGAAGTCACATACACACCCATTCTAAAAAGCCTGTTTTTACAGCAGACATTAACATGTTTACAGCCTGGTTCAAAAAACCAAATAGGTCTGATTAGCTCATGTCACGATCAGACATCAATCCTGACTCCATGCACGAGCCGTCACAGATATATTACTGTATGACAAACAGTGAGCGAGCTAACAGTTCAGTTTTGGTTAACACAGTCAAAGATTAGCTGCTAATTGTTGCTAACATGTAAATAAAATAAAGTTCTGATGTGACTGGTTGTAAAAAATGGAGCTCAGACATGTTGGACGGTCTGTTAGTCCAATAAAGCTCACAGAGAGACAGATTATTAGTCTGACATGCTGCTAAATTAGACATTTTAACATGGAGCTCTATGGAGACTGACTCACTGCAGGAGACAGACTCTAGTGGACACTGGAGGAACTGCAGCTGTAAAGTTGAACATTTTAACATGGGGCTCTATGGGGACTGACTCACTGCAGGAGACAGACTCTAGTGGACACTGGAGGAACTGCAGCTGTAAAGATGGACATTTTAACATGGGGCTCTATGGGGACTGACTCACTGCAGGAGACAGACTCTAGTGGACACTGGAGGAACTGCAGCTGTAAAGTTGGACATTTTAACATGGGGCTCTATGGGGACTGACTCACTGCAGGAGACAGACTCTAGTGGACACTGGAGGAACTGCAGCTGTAAAGTTGGACATTTTAACATGGGGCTCTATGAGGACTGACTCACTGCAGGAGACAGACTCTAGTGGACACTGGAGGAACTGCAGCTGTAAAGTTGGACATTTTAACATGGAGCTCTATGAGGACTGACTCACTGCAGGAGACAGACTCTAGTGGACACTGGAGGAACTGCAGCTGTAAAGTTGGACATTTTAACATGGGGCTCTATGGGGACTGACTCACTGCAGGAGACAGACTCTAGTGGACACTGGAGGAACTGCAGCTGTAAAGTTGGACATTTTAACATGGGGCTCTATGAGGACTGACTCACTGCAGGAGACAGACTCTAGTGGACACTGGAGGAACTGCAGCTGTAAAGTTGGACATTTTAACATGGGGCTCTATGAGGACTGACTCACTGCAGGAGACAGACTCTAGTGGACACTGGAGGAACTGCAGCTGTAAAGTTGGACATTTTAACATGGGGCTCTATGGGGACTGACTCACTGCAGGAGACAGACTCTAGTGGACACTGGAGGAACTGCAGCTGTAAAGTTGGACATTTTAACATGGGGCTCTATGGGGACTGACTCACTGCAGGAGACAGACTCTAGTGGACACTGGAGGAACTGCAGCTGTAAAGTTGGACATTTTAACATGGGGCTCTATGAGGACTGACTCACTGCAGGAGACAGACTCTAGTGGACACTGGAGGAACTGCAGCTGTAAAGTTGGACATTTTAACATGGGGCTCTATGGGGACTGACTCACTGCAGGAGACAGACTCTAGTGGACACTGGAGGAACATCTGTTCACTACTATATGTCTGTTTACATCTTTAGTCCGATCACGGTCCACTTATACCTCCACTCTCTTTTTTTATATATTTAACTTGTAATTTTGTATTTTACATTTTGTATTTAAATTTTTGACACTTTATTTTGTTTTAGTTTATTTTTATTGACACTTTATTTCTTGTTAAATGTTTAGCATACCTGCACTGTCGTTCATTTCCTGCTCTGTGTGACCTTGAATTGCCCCCCGGGGATAAATAAAGTTTTTTTTGAATTTGAATTGAATTTGAATTTGGAACTGTCTGTACATGTAGTCATGTACATTAATGGCGTTCACTAACACACGGGCCTCTTGGGGCTGATAACAAGTTGGCGCCACAGCAGAACTGATATCACATGACAGAGTGAGTGAAACAGTCAGACTTATGACCACTCAGATAGCTTAGACCTCCATCATTCACTCTGACTCTTTATCAACCCCCCCGACCTCCCCTCCATTACCCTCCTTTTACTGCTCCCACTCTCCATGTCCCTCCTCCTCCCATTACTCCAGCCGACGTTCAACCACTCTGCTCCATCCTGAGACCCTGCTTCCACATGTTTGGGATGAGGGAGAGGGGTTATCAGCCTAAGCACTTCCCCTTTTCTCCCCCATGAAAGAAGACCTGAGGGAGCAGAGAGGCTGCAGGGATTGAGCTGATACCCAGGTCTGAGTTAAAGCAACAATCTGTAACTCCTCCTCCTTCAGTCGTCTCAGAGTCGATCTAATAGAACAATAACCTCCAACAGGGAGAATGGCGTCTCTCTCATGTCCACAGAGCGCCCCGGTCGCCTGTTTTCAGCACTATGTCACTTTGGCAGCGGGCCGAGGTCATCTGGTGAGAAGTGCGTATGTCTTTACGGCGCTAGTTCACACAGCAGCCTTCAGCTACAAAGCAGCCAGTTAGCCCGTCTCTGTACTGTTTGATATGACGGCTGAGGCTGAGAGGAAGAGGACGGCGACAGATGAAGATAATAAAATAAGAAGAGAGAGAGTGAGCGATAAAGAAAAGAAGAGAGTGAGCGAGAGAGCGAGAAGCAGAGTGTTCTTCCCTGCAGATATTATTCAGAACAGATTGAGACGTAACGTTAGCCTGTATCGTTAGCGGTGTCATCGTTGTCTCGTGTTTAGCAGCTTTACCGGCTGCAGAAAGTCGTCTAACCCGAGTTATGTCTCAGGTTTGATACGAAGAAATCAATAAATCCATCCGACACCAAAAAGTCGTCTCTTTCCTCGTCCATCTTCAAGTTAGCTTCATAAGTTTGAACCTTACAAACTGATCTCAGCTAGCATGTAATAAATGAGCCTCTCCAATGTAGACATTTAGCCACGGTCTATAGTCGTCATGGTAACAGTTGAATACACATACACATTCTCCACATGCTAACAGTTAGCTAACAACGGGCTGTAGACGCTAGCAGAGTCAGATTGGATCTAAATCCTGTAATATTACTGAACCTCGTCAGTCGGTTCTTTAGCTTCTCACGACGAGGAGAGGTTGTTTCTCTGCGTATACGACTTTCAAAGCACCAGAATTTTGACTGCAGGAATTTTTCAGAGGACTGGGAAATTAAGGGGGCACTCTGAGTCTTTCAGCTGCAGAGATAGAGGTCTAAATAAAGTTCCAGGAGCCTGATTCTATCCC
This sequence comes from Tautogolabrus adspersus, assembly GCA_020745685.1. NCBI lineage: Eukaryota > Metazoa > Chordata > Actinopteri > Labriformes > Labridae > Tautogolabrus > Tautogolabrus adspersus. The sequence continues at coordinate 917,729 of CM036541.1, read as the reverse complement.
CTAAAGGCCTGCATGTCCAGGGATAGATTAATTGTCTGATCTTCTTGGTTCTTTAGACTTCATCAACAGGTCAGAACTCTTATGTCCTTTACACGAGGCTCCTCAGACTAAACGTTTCTGGTCCTGTTTAAACGGGGACAGCTTGAACACTGAAATCAGTCCAGTCAACATCAGGCTCTTCACAGTGATGCACTGTGTTCAGTTTGCTTTGAGAAGCTTTAAAGCACACTCATCCATCAGAGTGAAATCAATCAGACTCTGTGTGACAAATGTTCAGATTAAAGCATCAAGCAAAGCTTAAATACTTCTGTTAGTGATGCAGGGTTCTGCTGGAGCAGAAAAGGGACTCACAGTAAGTTACAGAGTGCAGAGAAAAGTGAAATAATACATCACTAATGGTTTCAATCGACAACATCTGCTGCTCAGGCGAGTTAGAGAGAGAGAGAGAACAACGATTCAGTGTTTCTGAACTTTCATTTCAGAGTAATTTGATGTTTTTGTCAAATCACTCAACGCCGAGGAGGTCAGGGCTGAGCTATGGAAAAGTAATGATAAGTCCAAGAACCACACGTCCACACACACACACACGTCCACACACACACGCACGCACGCACGCACGCACACACACACACACACACACAGGTCACCCAGCTGTGAAAAGAAGCCAAAATACACTTCACTAATCTGCTTGATCTCACGATTTATTGACGATGAAAATTTCAAAAGGGTTGAAACTTGATCTGCATGCGTCTCTTAAACCATGGCCGATGCAATTTCCCTTCTTCTGTGGAGGGTGGTGGGTGGGTGGGGGGGTGATGGTGGGTGAATGGGTCTGAGCAGTGGATGGAGCGTTATTGGTTGCAGTCTCCCCGACATTAAAACTAATTCACCCTCGATGACAACCCACGACGAAGGAGTGAAAGACGAGACGCATTCTTGTTACCCCCCTCCCCACTCGACCGCTTTATTAGCTGCCCCCTCTGACAGAGAGATTCATTCTCTGCTCTGCCCTCTCTCTCTGACACACAGAGCACATGCCACACACACACACACACACACACACACACACGTACACACATACACACACGTACACACATACACACAGCACCCTACCCAAACATGTTATATTACCGGCTGAGAATTTATATCGTTCTCTGAGTGAAAAAGCGTCTCTGCTTGAGTCTGGGCTCCATCGCTCTCCTGCACAGTCTGCTCTTTATGGCTGCACAGGAGTGAGGCCTTCACACACATTGAGTTTGGGATACACAAAACACACACACACACACACACACACACACACACACACACACACACACACACACACACACACACAGTCCTGAGTTATGTCTACATGTGTGAAATAAAATGTCAATTTATGTGGTGTCCTGTTAATGAGAGAGCTCAACTCTTAGCTTCACTAACACTCTTTATATGAACAAAGCAGAACATTTCTGAACTGAGAAATAAAGCCAACACTCAAGTAAAATGTCCAACTTTACAGCTGCAGTTCCTCCAGTGTCCACTAGAGTCTGTCTCCTGCAGTGAGTCAGTCCTCATAGAGCTCCATGTTAAAATGTCCAACTTTACAGCTGCAGTTCCTCCAGTGTCCACTAGAGTCTGTCTCCTGCAGTGAGTCAGTCTCCATAGAGCCCCATGTTAAAATGTCCAACTTTACAGCTGCAGTTCCTCCAGTGTCCACTAGAGTCTGTCTCCTGCAGTGAGTCAGTCCCCATAGAGCTCCATGTTAAAATAAACATGTTCACATCCTGGTACAAAAACAGTTTGGTTCTCTAGAGCTCGTTTCTCTGAACCCTAACCCTAATCCTGTTTACATTATAATACAGTGATCTAGAATTAGGGGGCGTGGCCTCTCTGAGTGACAGGTGGGAGCTGCTAGCTGTCTGCTAGGTGTCACCTCTGCTAATTCAGTCCCTGACCTTTAACCTCTGGGCCGTGTTTGTGCTGTTGGAGCCTCGATGTCTCAGTGACTACGTTCAGTTTTTAAAATTCTTGTTACGAAAATTAAACTCTTCAGTGAAGTCTAAAAAAAACAAAACAAAACTTTAACAGTTTGTCTCACCACTTAAGCTGTGTCTCTCTCAGGGTCAGTCTGAAGGTCAGGAACGTGACCTTCAGCTTTCTCATAGAGCTCTATGAGAGGTCAGAAACCTGCAGGGCTTCAGTCGGGCCTCCAGCAGCTCTGCCGACTTCAGTTTCTTTCATTGTGGTTCCTTCTGGTTCCACTTAGAGCCTGTTTCATTATTTCAGATTTATCACTGCATCTCTGCCAGCTGCCATGTTTTCCTTTAAATCCTGAGTGTGATTCACAGCGTCTAATAACACACAAACAGGGACATTCAAGAGACCCAGGGCTGGAGCTGTTCCCAGGCTGTGGAATTAGGGGCTCTCTGGGGTCTGCTGGGTAAACGGTGAAGTGTTGCCCAGAGGAGAGAGAGGCCAGTCCCACTGAAGCGAACATTACTGGAGGTTTGTACAGAGGCATTGTAAGACTCAAGAGTCTGGTCTGAAAGCCTCCCAAAACCTCCCCCCATCACGGCACTGTGCAAAGAGGACCAAGTCCTGGAGGATCCGGCTCATAATGGATCATTTTCTAATTATTGTAAACAGCATGCTGTTGTTCCCTTCACTGGAACTTTTTACGGTGTATGAATCTCCTCTGCTGCTGATACTGAAGCTACCCCTCCGAACAAGTGCTGTTCAACATAAAGAGTCAGAAACAAACCAGATATTCATCGACAAACGGAAAGAAATGTAAATGCACATGATAAAAAGTACTAAAATGTTTGTGTAAATTCTGATCAGCCCCCAAAAAAGAGGAAAGCAAAACAGACCGACACACAGAGGGACTGAGGACTGAGCTGCTTCTCTCTTAAACCAACATGAACAAACTGATCCTGAAAGAAATAAAACCACTACAACTGGACGAGCGAAGCCTTCACAATAAAACAGGAAGAGAACAGTCATCAGAACCTTATAAACCTGAACCCTCAGAAACTCCTGCAGCTGCTGAGAGAGAGTCCGAGTCAGACGGACCCACAAAGGTTTACAATCTAGTTTCAGTGTGGCACAAAATGCAACCTTACAGAAAGAATAATATGTTTATAATACTAATGACAGTGAACATGTTGCTGTGATATTGTCCAGGTTAATCTTTAGGAGACCCGTGATCAGATCGTGTACGATGGAAACGTCTGCAGGCTCTGCAGATTAAAATCCAAAACTCAATCTCTGCAGGACGACTTTGCATGGATCTCTCAGGGGCCTGCAGGAGCCATGTAACTGTTGTGGTGTTATGCCGGAAGCCCTGGTGGGGGTGTGAGGAGGGGGTCTTGGAACTGGGATGGAGAAAAACAGGGTGACCCCCCCCCACGATACCATAATAGAAGTAGGTGTTGAACAAAGCGGGCATTAGAGCGCCCACGGTGGCATTTGGAGAAGATCCATCTCAGTTTCCTCTGCAGGCCGACCCCCACCCCCATCCCTCCCCCCGCCTATAGAAAAGACCAAATCTGTCTTTTGTGTGTGGTGCCCCCTGCTGCAGTCTGACAGGACACACGGAAGAGGGACACAGCACATACATGTGTGAGTGTGTAACGTGCTCCACCTGCCCATCAGAGAGGATCACATCTACAGAACTCCAACCAAACACAGTCAGCGACACCCCTCCACCCGCTTCTCCTGTCATCCTCACCACTCTTCCTCTTCATCACTGGCCTCTCTCTCCTCCCTGTCTGACTGCTCGATGTCTGTAAACTGATGACAGACATTTTCTCTCCTCCAGCTGTGTCACATCAAACATCACTCAGAGTCCAATCACAGAGAGGAACGCTGACCTTTAAATATTTATCACAGGTTTGAGCCTGTCGTACCTCAGAGTCGTCCTGCACACACACACACACACACACACACACACACACACACACACACACACACACACACACACACACACACAAAGTTAAAGCTGCTGTTCTGATTGTCAGATTAGGAATCATGCTGAAGTGTTTCTGTCAGATCGTCTCTCTGATAGCGGGAACACGGCGCCGTCACGCACAAACACAGCGAGCTGTTATGAAATGGACCTGCAACTTCTGCATGACCCACTGACACACACACTCCTCACACACAGGAAACAGGCTGCAGACACACTGGAATGTGACTCTTATCAGAGGGATACAAACACAGATTGAACTTTGTTATTTTCACGAGTCGTCAATAAAAAGAGTTCTTCGAGGCTTTTTTAAAACATTCCTATAAATAAATCTTTCGAAATCTATGAAAAACAAAACACACTTAAAAGAATTAAAGAGAATAATGTAACTAAAGGTTGGTGTCATCACCATTTCCAGTCATAGAGACGATGCTCCAGAATCTGCAGAGTTTAAAACAGATAGTTATAAAAAGATCGGAACATTTTTAATGTTTGCATCTCCAGAAGAAGATATTTTTATTTCTGATGTGCAGAAACGTGCAGACCTGTCCACAGGATGTCTTCAACTCTGGACCAGGAGTGGGTTATACAGAGGAACAAACTCTGCTCTACAGTCCTCTGCTGCCACCTGGTGGACTCGTAGAAGATGACGACTTGTATCACTGCATTGGAGCTGTGTTGAAGTGATCGGTGACACAGTAAAACTAGAGTACAGGTGACTAATATTTGTTCTATAGAGTCTACGTGTAAACGTTTTCCTTCAGTGGTTCAGTAAATCACAGTGTTAAAAACATCCATCTCTCCAAACACTTCATGAACAGAGTTGTTGTTAGACGGGCACAGAACACAGAGTCAGACCCGACCCACAGACTTCAGATTCAGGGTCCCTCAGTCCGGACTGACCTGCTGTAAACATTCATCTGTGCCAGGTCTGTTAATGTTCTGAAGAGGTTAATGTAGGAGGATTAGACAAGGGGCCATGCATTATGTCAACATGTCACCGCTGTAGGAAGGTGTTTTTATGTATATGTGCAGGTGTCACATGTGTTGTATGGTCTCTATTTATGTACTTTTTAATTCTCTTGTAACTGCAGGACAGAGTCCAAGACGTATTTCCCTTTGGGGACAATAACGTATATCTTATCTTGGGGCGGCTGTGACTCAGTGGTAGAGTCGGTCGTCTCTCAACCGGAAGATGGGGGGTTCGATCCCCAGCTCCTGCAGCAACAGGCTGATGTGTCCTTGGGCAAGACACTTAACCCCAAGTTGCTCCCGCTGCTTCGTCGGCAGGGTGTGAATGTGTATGAATGGATGAGTTAATACTGATGGTCTCTTTACTCAGCAGCCTCTACCATCAGTGAGTGAATGTGTATGAATGGATGAGTTAATACTGATGGTCTCTTTACTCAGCAGCCTCTACCATCAGTGTGTGAATGTGTATGAATGGATGAGTTAATACTGATGGTCTCTTTACTCAGCAGCCTCTACCATCAGTGTGTGAATGTGTATGAATGGATGAGTTAATACTGATGGTCTCTTTACTCAGCAGCCTCTACCATCAGTGAGTGAATGTGTATGAATGGATGAGTTAATACTGACGGACTCTTTACTCAGCAGCCTCTACCATCAGTGTGTGAATGTGTATGAATGGATGAGTTAATACTGATGGACTCTTTACTCAGCAGCCTCTACCATCAGTGAGTGAATGTGTATGAATGGATGAGTTAATACTGATGGACTCTTTACTCAGCAGCCTCTACCATCAGTGAGTGAATGTGTATGAATGGATGAGTTAATACTGATGGTCTCTTTACTCAGCAGCCTCTACCATCAGTGTGTGAATGTGTATGAATGGATGAGTTAATACTGACGGACTCTTTACTCAGCAGCCTCTACCATCAGTGAGTGAATGTGTATGAATGGATGAGTTAATACTGACGGACTCTTTACTCAGCAGCCTCTACCATCAGTGTGTGAATGTGTATGAATGGATGAGTTAATACTGATGGACTCTTTACTCAGCAGCCTCTACCATCAGTGTGTGAATGTGTATGAATGGATGAGTTAATACTGATGGTCTCTTTACTCAGCAGCCTCTACCATCAGTGAGTGAATGTGTATGAATGGATGAGTTAATACTGACGGACTCTTTACTCAGCAGCCTCTACCATCAGTGAGTGAATGTGTATGAATGGATGAGTTAATACTGATGGACTCTTTACTCAGCAGCCTCTACCATCAGTGAGTGAATGTGTATGAATGGATGAGTTAATACTGATGGTCTCTTTACTCAGCAGCCTCTACCATCAGTGAGTGAATGTGTATGAATGGATGAGTTAATACTGATGGACTCTTTACTCAGCAGCCTCTACCATCAGTGAGTGAATGTGTATGAATGGATGAGTTAATACTGATGGACTCTTCACTCAGCAGCCTCTACCATCAGTGTGTGAATGTGTATGAATGGATGAGTTAATACTGATGGTCTCTTTACTCAGCAGCCTCTACCATCAGTGTGTGAATGTGTATGAATGGATGAGTTAATACTGATGGTCTCTTTACTCAGCAGCCTCTACCATCAGGGTGTGAATGTGTATGAATGGATGAGTTAATACTGATGGTCTCTTTACTCAGCAGCCTCTACCATCAGTGTGTGAATGTGTATGAATGGATGAGTTAATACTGATGGACTCTTTACTCAGCAGCCTCTACCATCAGTGAGTGAATGTGTATGAATGGATGAGTTAATACTGACGGACTCTTTACTCAGCAGCCTCTACCATCAGTGTGTGAATGTGTATGAATGGATGAGTTAATACTGATGGACTCTTTACTCAGCAGCCTCTACCATCAGTGTGTGAATGTGTATGAATGGATGAGTTAATACTGATGGACTCTTTACTCAGCAGCCTCTACCATCAGTGAGTGAATGTGTATGAATGGATGAGTTAATACTGATGGACTCTTTACTCAGCAGCCTCTACCATCAGTGTGTGAATGTGTATGAATGGATGAGTTAATACTGATGGTCTCTTTACTCAGCAGCCTCTACCATCAGTGAGTGAATGTGTATGAATGGATGAGTTAATACTGACGGACTCTTTACTCAGCAGCCTCTACCATCAGTGAGTGAATGTGTATGAATGGATGAGTTAATACTGATGGACTCTTTACTCAGCAGTTTCTACCATCAGTGAGTGAATGTGTATGAATGGATGAGTTAATACTGATGGACTCTTTACTCAGCAGCCTCTACCATCAGTGAGTGAATGTGTATGAATGGATGAGTTAATACTGATGGTCTCTTTACTCAGCAGCCTCTACCATCAGTGTGTGAATGTGTATGAATGGATGAGTTAATACTGATGGACTCTTTACTCAGCAGCCTCTACCATCAGTGAGTGAATGTGTATGAATGGATGAGTTAATACTGATGGACTCTTTACTCAGAAGCCTCTACCATCAGTGTGTGAATGTGTATGAATGGATGAGTTAATACTGATGGACTCTTTACTCAGCAGCCTCTACCATCAGTGTGTGAATGTGTATGAATGGATGAGTTAATACTGATGGTCTCTTTACTCAGCAGCCTCTACCATCAGTGAGTGAATGTGTATGAATGGATGAGTTAATACTGATGGACTCTTTACTCAGCAGCCTCTACCATCAGTGAGTGAATGTGTATGAATGGATGAGTTAATACTGATGGACTCTTTACTCAGCAGCCTCTACCATCAGTGTGTGAATGTGTATGAATGGATGAGTTAATACTGATGGACTCTTTACTCAGCAGCCTCTACCATCAGTGAGTGAATGTGTATGAATGGATGAGTTAATACTGATGGACTCTTTACTCAGCAGCCTCTACCATCAGTGAGTGAATGTGTATGAATGGATGAGTTAATACTGATGGACTCTTTACTCAGCAGCCTCTACCATCAGTGTGTGAATGTGTATGAATGGATGAGTTAATACTGATGGACTCTTTACTCAGCAGCCTCTACCATCAGTGTGTGAATGCGTAGGTGTGACCTGAGGTGTAAAAGCACTATTCAAGCTGAAGTCCATTTACCGTCTTTACAAAGGAAGTCTTCCTTCATCCTCACTTTCTGGAGTTTTCTGCTCTGAGGAACACACAAACATTACACCTTGATTTAGCATTGTGTTTCTTTTATTGTTTAAAATAACTTTTCCCCGTAGTAGCGTTACTAAGTTCATTCCTTTTCATGTTCTCTGCAGTGACAACAAACCTCGGAGAATCTTTGAATTAGTGTTGTAGTAATCAAAGTCAGTCTGCGTCTTGAGACCACCTTTTGAAGGTCTCAGAATTGAAAGCATTTTTACTCGGTCTTGGCTCGGTCTCAGACTGGGCGGACTAAAGAACAAATAACTTCAATTCTTATGGAGTTAAATTTATCCCCGGTTACGTCCGCAACCTCTCCGGTGTTACGGTCTAAGTGAGGGACACGCCCCCTGCACACAAGATGAGGATTTTTCAGTGATATTTATTGTCTTGGTCTTGACTCGGTCTCGGAGCTCTCTGGTCTCAGGTACGTCTTGGTCTTGGTTAATGTAGTCTTGACTACAACACTACCTTGAACAAATCCTTCCCTGTTTTTATTTTGGGATGATTGTTTTCTGCTTCTTTAAATTCATTTTGTTCTTGATTTCTTGTCATTCCTTCATCCATGCTGCTCAAAAACAGCGCCCCCTGTTGGCGAAATATTTTCATGTTAATGTGCGTAAAAACAAAAGCGTCTCTTTGACTGAAACAAACCGGTTTGAATCTGCACAGTGAATGGGGACAGTGAGGTTCTCAGTCAGACACTGTGATGATAAAATAAATCTCATGGCTGTGATTGGCTCATGTACGCTGCATGTATGAATACTGTGTGAGTAATGATCACGTCAGCTTCACAGCAGAGCAGATATTCACCTTTAAAGCACACCGGATACACGCAGAGCATGGAGCGGATCTCTCTGAGCAGAGCAGCACGTGCTGATCCTCAAGAGTGAAGGTCTGCAGGGGCCACAGCAAAACACTCCACCACTCCGGAGCCCCCGCGGCCCCAAGCTGCCCCCCCCGACCCACTCTCACACAGGCCCAGTGTGCCGGTCGGACTTCACTGAGAGGAAACACACTTACTGCGCTCGACTAGAAATAAAAACACACAGGAGAGAGTCACAGGAAGGAGAGGAGGGGGGGGTTTCTACTGGATCACTCTTTACATTCAGATACTGATACACACACTCACACCACACACACACCACACACACACTCGCACACACACTCACATACATACACTCACACACACTCACATACATACACTCACACGCACACACACCACACACACACTCGCACACACACTCACATACATACACTCACACGCACACACACACACTCACATACATACACGCACACACACCACACACACACTCGCACACCACACACACACACACACACACACACACACACACACACACACAAACACAACCTGTATGATACTTACACACAACCTACAGCACAGGAAATGGGTCAGCTGTAGCGCAGGTATCCTTTACATCCTCTCCTGGCTCCTGCTGTCCGCTGCTGAAAGAAAACACCCCCTTCCCCCCTCCCCTCCCTGTCCATGCAGCGTATAGCAGCTTATAAAGAGGCCATTTCCTTTATAATCACCCCCCCCAGGCCTCCGCACTAATCTCCCACAGGACAGCGGCAATTAGCCCGAGGAGGGCCTCACTGCAGAGAGGTCATCTGTGGCATCTCTGTTACCTCACAGCCTGACATCGAAACACTGTACGAAAAACGTAAACACACATTTTCAGGGTTCAAGCTGAAGCATACTTTGAATTTTTGGGTCCTCTCAGTTGTCCTGTGTTTGGATAAAAACAGTCCTGGCTTCTGTACAAACAATCTGAGAGAGACAAAGTTCTTCAAATGCATGAACTGGAAAATAATGCAAATGGACAGAAAGAGAGACAGGAACTCAGGGCTCTACTTCCCGTAGTACATTTAGAGACCGTAGGTACCACGAGCAGGCCTGATAACTGAAGGCTCTACCTCCCGTAGTACATTTAGAGACTGAAGGTACCACGAGCAGGTCTGATAACTGAAGGCTGTACCTCCCATAGTACATTTAGAGACCGTAGGTACCACGAGCAGGCCTGATAACTGAAGGCTCTACCTCCCATAGTACATTTAGAGACTGTAGGTACCACGAGCAGGCCTGATAACTGAAGGCTCTACCTCCCATAGTACATTTAGAGACTGTAGGTACCACGAGCAGGCCTGATAACTGAAGGCTCTACCTCCCATAGTACATTTAGAGACCGTAGGTACCACGAGCAGGCCTGATAACTGAAGGCTCTACCTCCCATAGTACATTTAGAGACTGTAGGTACCACGAGCAGGCCTGATAACTGAAGGCTCTACCTCCCATAGTACATTTAGAGACTGTAGGTACCACGAGCAGGCCTGATAACTGAAGGCTCTACCTCCCATAGTACATTTAGAGACTGTAGGTACCACGAGCAGGCCTGATAACTGAAGGCTCTACCTCCCATAGTACATTTAGAGACTGTAGGTACCACGAGCAGGCCTGATAACTGAAGGCTCTACCTCCCATAGTACATTTAGAGACCGTAGGTACCACGAGCAGGCCTGATAACTGAAGGCTCTACCTCCCATAGTACATTTAGAGACCGTAGGTACCACGAGCAGGACTGATAACTGAAGGCTCTACCTCCCATAGTACATTTAGAGACCGTAGGTACCACGAGCAGGACTGATAACTGAAGGCTCTACCTCCCATAGTACATTTAGAGACCGTAGGTACCACGAGCAGGACTGATAACTGAAGGCTCTACCTCCCATAGTACATTTAGAGACTGTAGGTACCACGAGCAGGCCTGATAACTGAAGGCTCTACCTCCCATAGTACATTTAGAGACTGTAGGTACCACGAGCAGGCCTGATAACTGAAGGCTCTACCTCCCATAGTACATTTAGAGACTGTAGGTACCACGAGCAGGCCTGATAACTGAAGGCTCTACCTCCCATAGTACATTTAGAGACTGTAGGTACCACGAGCAGGTCTGATAACTGAAGGCTCTACCTCCCATAGTTCATTTAGAGACTGTAGGTACCACGAGCAGGCCTGATAACTGAAGGCTCTACCTCCCATAGTTCATTTAGAGACTGTAGGTACCACGAGCAGGCCTGATAACTGAAGGCTCTACCTCCCGTAGTACATTTAGAGACTGTAGGTACCACGAGCAGGCCTGATAACTGAAGGCTCTACCTCCCGTAGTACATTTAGAGACTGTAGGTACCACGAGCAGACCTGATAACTGAAGGCTCTACCTCCCGTAGTACATTTAGAGACTGTAGGTACCACGAGCAGGTCTGATAACTGAAGGCTCTACCTCCCGTAGTACATTTAGAGACTGTAGGTACCACGAGCAGGCCTGATAACTGAAGGCTCTACCTCCCGTAGTACATTTAGAGACTGTAGGTACCACGAGCAGGCCTGATAACTGAAGGCTCTACCTCCCGTAGTACATTTAGAGACTGTAGGTACCACGAGCAGGCCTGATAACTGAAGGCTCTACCTCCCGTAGTACATTTAGAGACCGTAGGTACCACGAGCAGGCCTGATAACTGAAGGCTCTACCTCCCGTAGTACATTTAGAGACCGTAGGTACCACGAGCAGGCCTGATAACTGAAGGCTCTACCTCCCGTAGTACATTTAGAGACCGTAGGTACCACGAGCAGGCCTGATAACTGAAGGCTCTACCTCCCGTAGTACATTTAGAGACCGTAGGTACCACGAGCAGGCCTGATAACTGAAGGCTCTACCTCCCGTAGTACATTTAGAGACCGTAGGTACCACGAGCAGGCCTGATAACTGAAGGCTCTACCTCCCGTAGTACATTTAGAGACCGTAGGTACCACGAGCAGGCCTGATAACTGAAGGCTCTACCTCCCATAGTACATTTAGAGACCGTAGGTACCACGAGCAGGCCCGATAACTGAAGGCTCTACCTCCCATAGTACATTTAGAGACCGTAGGTACCACGAGCAGGCCTGATAACTGAAGGCTCTACCTCCCATAGTACATTTAGAGACCGTAGGTACCACGAGCAGGCCTGATAACTGAAGGCTCTACCTCCCATAGTACATTTAGAGACTGTAGGTACCACGAGCAGGTCTGATAACTGAAGGCTCTACCTCCCATAGTACATTTAGAGACTGTAGGTACCACGAGCAGGCCTGATAACTGAAGGCTCTACCTCCCATAGTACATTTAGAGACTGTAGGTACCACGAGCAGGCCTGATAACTGAAGGCTCTACCTCCCATAGTACATTTAGAGACTGTAGGTACCACGAGCAGGCCTGATAACTGAAGGCTCTACCTCCCATAGTACATTTAGAGACTGTAGGTACCACGAGCAGGCCCGATAACTGAAGGCTCTACCTCCCATAGTACATTTAGAGACTGTAGGTACCACGAGCAGGCCTGATAACTGAAGGCTCTACCTCCCATAGTACATTTAGAGACTGTAGGTACCACGAGCAGGCCTGATAACTGAAGGCTCTACCTCCCATAGTACATTTAGAGACCGTAGGTACCACGAGCAGGCCTGATAACTGAAGGCTCTACCTCCCATAGTACATTTAGAGACTGTAGGTACCACGAGCAGGCCTGATAACTGAAGGCTCTACCTCCCATAGTACATTTAGAGACTGTAGGTACCACGAGCAGGCCTGATAACTGAAGGCTCTACTGTACCTCCCAGAGTACATTTAGGGCGCACTCACACGGCAATCCGTACAGTGCCTAACACGCTTCACCCCTAAAGTCCAGTTCGTTTGACTAGTGTGAGTGCCCCGATCCGTGCTCAAGCTCGGTACACTTCTATGGTATGATAACACCATGAGATGTTTGGAGCCGAGCTCAGTAACTTCAGATTTAGTTGTGTTGTTAATTATTCTCCAGCAGTCATTAATAAGATCTCTCTTTGAGGTCTGCTGCTCCATTGGATGTCTACATGACGTTGTTTAAGCTTTGTCAACAGTGGTTGGGGCAGTTGTGTGTTCTGACTTGCAGACAAAGGTTTTCCTCTTATTCCTGGCATTAATATCATCCGATAATCTTGTGACTACCAGTTTGGAGAGCAGAGCATCATTCTGTCATCTATCTGAGGATTAACAGTGTTGAATCCTGTAAAGCTGCAGACGAGCTGCAAACTCTGCAGTGATGACGAAGCAGCTCGTCAGCACACAAAGCTCTCATTGATTCTCTGTGTCTGTGAACATCGCCCTGACCACAGTGTGCACACCAGGAAACCACAGCACAGATAACAGATGCTTTTTAACAGATGAACCTGTCCTCGAGTCATTAAGACAACTCGATAAGAGTTCGTCCCTCACATCCTGCTCTTCCTCCCCCCTTCTTAAACAGGAGCAGTGGGTGTTGTGGTGAGCTGACTTTATGCTCTGCTGAACACTGACACATTCATCTAGATGGAATCAGATGAAGCTGGGGCCCAAATACCTGCAACGTAAACATCACCTGCAGCCCCCAGAGAGGGCGTGACACCGCTCAGGAGCCAATCAGACTCTGCAAACATCACGGGGAGCAGAGGCTGGAGGAGGGAGGGGGATCAGTCCTGACCAATCAAAGGGGCTGCTGTAGATACAAGATGAGATCAGACATGTGGGGTCCTTCAGCGCTGGGCGAGGGGAGGGGATGTGGAGGTGAGACCTGCACACGTGTCGGTGAGGATCCCTGAGGAGCAGACTGGGAGAAAGAAGCTGACGATAACAGTGAGGGGAAAGGTGACAATGACTGAAGAGGCTGCAGGTAAACACAAAGAAACGCTTGTCGAGAAAATGCTGCTCTTCCTTTTCAACACAGGTCCAAAGGACACGAGAGAAACCAAAAACAGAGGCTAATAATTATCCCTTAAATGCAGCAAACACTGAACCCACAAACACCTCCATTACCTGAGGAATGAGCGGCCTCTGGAAAACAAAGGAGGGAGGGGAATAATTAGAGAGAAAGGCGGGGATGAACTCAGTGTTAACCTGCCGAGACGAGGAGGAGGAGAGAAACGTGATAACATGTCACACAAACAAAGGTTTTCAGTAAATGCACGAGCAGGTAGAAACCTGCCTGGGTTGGATAAAGACGTCTCTCAGCAGCAGAGGAGCTGGAGCTCATGGGAAATGGATGACCTGCAGAACAGACGGAGTCGTGTTTGCTCTGCGTCTGCTTGTTAAACTCTTGTAAAAGTCTTGCAGGATGAAGAAAGCGTAACAGTGAAAAGGTGAAGGTCCGTGATTGCCATCTTTTAAATGAACACTGAGCTCCTGACAGATGACTTTATACGTCTCACAAGAATTAAAATATTTGGGATTGTTTCAATTTACCTTTTGGAATTTTATTTTATGTTATTTTTCACAAATTTTAAACACACAACAATCATGAAGGAGATATAAAAGCACGTGTTTGGTAAAAAAAAGACTTACAGGTCACATATTCTCTAAAATCCTCTTCCCCATGTTCCTCTAACTCTAACATGTGTCTCTAGTCTGTCTACAAACCCCCCAATGATGAGAAAAGTCCATCCTCTCCGTCTTTTGCCTGCTCCACTTTTCAGAAAATGTGTGCTCAAACAGGCCGTTTGGAGATTTTCCCTTCATGACATCACAAAGGGCAGTAACCCCTCCCACAGGTGGGTGACACTCCCACAGCTAGGTGTTTGTTCTGCCCTCTGAGTCTGCCTTCTCACCGTAAACAATAGGGCATGAAGCGAGAAAGCCCGAGCCACCCAAGCCCTTCCAGAGAGGGGCGTGGTCAGACACAGCTCATTTACATTTGAAGCTACAGACACAGAAACAGCCTGTTCTGAGCAGGGCTGAAGAGGAGGAGAATATGTGAGCTTTAAAATAGTTTGTTCACATATGAATATAAAAGATCTATGAGGGTTGATGAGAGTTGCTTCACAACTTTCAAAATACAACTAAGACTTTTTAAGACCCAAACAAAGACAGATTAACGCCATTTCTGCACCGTGTATCGTCTGTGCTTCACGTGGGACTTGACAACGTCTGATGTTTAAACGTTGTCTTCGCATATCTCTGTAATCGTCTCTTTAGCAATGTTTCCTCGCCTGTGTCTTTCATCTTAAAGTTAAATATTTTTGTGCCTCGTTGGCGGTTTGTGAATGCGTACGTCACACGCTGCTGTGAATACCATGAACTGTCACGTGAATCAGCAAATCCACAAGATGGATAATAAACAAATAATGTAACTTTAATAAAAAAGAGACATTTCTCTGTCACAGTGACGTCAGAAGTAAGACCTCTCAAAGATCTGCAGGAAGTCTTTGTTCACAGACGCATAGAAACAAGAAAAAAGCTCAAATATCATTTTGAATTTGTCTTTTAGTTGCTGAACGTGAAGCAGCAGATGGAAGCGAGTGAAGGAGCAGCGTGAACATGAGCTGGCGTGATGTCTGCTCGCTTTATGTGAGAGGAAGAAAAGCAGCGACAGATAGAAAAGAAAGAGGGATGAAGTGCATTTGGGGGGGGGGGGATTGGGAGTGTAGTTATCAGAGCCATTTGGCGAGCTGGGTGGTGTCCTGAAGTCAAAGCAGTTTGGACACAACAGAGAGGGTGTGCATGCTGATGAGCTGGATCGGCTCCCCCGGCACTCATTCATTAAGACCATTAAAGGAGCACAGTCAGGGCGTTTGTGTGGCCTTCTGTTTCTGCCCCTTCTTTTCCTCTCTGTGCTCTTTTTGCTGCAGGAGAGAGGAGAAACAGAACAAATGTGAGGAGAAGAAAAGGGTGAGAAACGGTCCGAGCCGGGCACAGAGCTGCGGCCAGCTGCTGGACCTCCTGAGCAGAAAAGAAGCCGTTAATCCGGAAACGACTGAAGCAGGAATTAAATCACTCGGAGACACTTTGATGGATGAACCAACATTCAAATTCAATTTACCTGAGCTTGAATTAAAGACGGATAAATGCAGAGAACACTTAATAAAACAGGGAGCCCCTCTGCCTCCTCTTTGTGGACAGCAGCGCCCTCCTGTGGTCACACCGTTACAAAGGAAACACACAGAGAGACTCAGGTTCATCATACTGATTTTATTGCCATCCATATATACATAAATCTTTTTTTGTGATATTCATATATCTTAAAGCATTTCAATCACTGTGAACAACAAACAGAGAACATGGACAGATTTAAACGTCTCTGAGGACGAAGAAAAGCAGCAGAGCGGATCATTATAAAGACGAGGTTCAGGACACGACGCTGCAGCAGCTCTGCAGAACGAGGGAAACACACAGCAGCAAGAAACTACAGCTGGCTGATGCTGGAGGTGTGTGTGTGTGTGCTAGAGTGTGAAACAGATCTACAGGAGAAGTAATGGTGCTGTTGCCATAGTGACACTGTCCTGGGTTAACTGCACGGACACACTCGGTCCGGTGTGTGTGGAGTCACAGTTTGACACACAATCACGAAAGTCTAGGTCATCGTCTAAGATATGATTCTAATGAAGCAGAGGAGACGCAGCAGCAGGTGTGTGTGTGTGTGTGTGTGTGTGTGTGTGTGTGTGGAGCAGCGCAGGTTTTAGTTTATGTCTAAATGCTTCATCAGATGTTTTTTCGAAGAGCTACGACACACTCTCTCTAGATCTGTTCAGAGCACCGTTTCAAACTGCGATATTAACGATGTTTCTCCTTCAGTCTGAATGTCGTGGAGGCGTAATGGGGGGGCAAAGTGACCCCCCTCTGTACCGTCTTCAGAGGTAGTAACAGAGGCGTTACAGAGGAGAGACGGGATCAGCTGAGCCAGCGAGGGAGAACAGCGCTGTGTGTGTGCGTGCATGTCTGACTGTGTGTGGAGCTGTGCCGTGGACTCACAAACTGGGACACCAATATCACACCGTCAGGGAATCAATATGAATGTACAGAGTACGACTGAGCTTAGTTACAGAGCTTTTGTGAAAGCGCTCTCTCTCTCTCTCTCTCTCTCTCTCTCATGGCAGCTTTATGTTAGAAATCTGACTGAAGACGTGAAGATTGTTTCAAAGCTTTGGAACTTATTTAAAATGCGATCATTAAAATAAAGGAGATTGTATCTTTCTTAAGATGCAGCATCATGTGAGAACCTCTGCACGGCCTGAATGTCTCGTTCATCCACGAGACAGATACAGGTGAACTGTGGTCAGCCACTTAAACAGCGCCCCCTGCTGGCTCGCCGTCTAAGGAATCAAAGTTTTCTTCACGAGTTTAGATTTTTGGTGAAATCAAAAGTGCAAATACACAAAACAAATGTTGGACTTTAGTCGGCGTGCAGGAATGTGAGTTGTTTTATCGCTACAGTGCATTTTTTAAAACGAGGGAATATTTGTGGTTAAATTAAACGCACCACATTTAATCTCTGCAGAAACAAAAAGGCAGACGTGTTCACTAAACGTTTAAAGCTACGATCATTCTCTACAGCTTTTAATACAGGCACAGAAAATAAAGCTTCACAAGCCACCATGAAAAAATAAAAGCACAGGCTGAAATCAAAGAGCGTGTTTACTTCACCAGAACAGGAGCGTGTTAGTATGGGGCTGTTACACACACACATACAAACACACACATACACGAAACACTCAGATGGTCAGACTGATTTGGAGGATGGAGGTGATTGTGCTCCTCGTCTCTCCTCGTCACTGATCACAGCCTCGGACACAAACATCACGTTTCAAACACTCGACTCTTCATGTGTACGTCATCGTCCGTCCTCCAGGCTTCACTCTGTGCTCTTCTCGCCCAGCTCCACCTCCTCTTTACCCATGATACTCTCTGTCACCCCTCCCTCTCCCTGGAACAGCTCCTCCATCAGTGTCTCCCCGGCGCTCCCCGCTCGGGACGCCCACAGAGCGGCGCCCTCCCTCAGCCCCAGAGAGCGCAGCAGCCGAGCGAAGTCCAGAAACGCAGCCTCGATGAGTTTATGTGAAAACACGGGTCAAGGAGACATCGCAATTTTTAACATGACGTTTAATCGTGTCATGACAGAGGGACGGAAGCTACCTGACGCCACATTATGACATCCTAAAAATATAAAGGTACACCTGAGAAGTGAGGGCTCCAGCTCCTCCCACTTTTCTAAATGCTTTCAACATATTTGTGCAATTTTGTGTCTAAACTGCAGAAATATGTCGGCAGCATATTTGTGCAGTTTCGACAGGATTCCTTACACCTGAATCAAACAAACAAACAATCACAACATGTGAAAAACAACGTATCAATGTTTACCTCCAGGTCAGGTCTGAAGCCATATGATGTCAAAGTTCTCCTCTGCAGCAGAGGTGAGCCCAAAGTGATATCAACTTTAAATCTGCCTTCATTGAGAACGATCTCTCTGCATTGAGACAGACTGAGTTAGCATCAGTGCTAACGCCGGTCTTCAGAGAGCAGTAATGGATCTTTAAAAAGGATATTTGACGAGTCGTTGGCCTCCATGACTCCATACTTCAGACAGGCTTCGATGAAGAGGGCGGCACGATCAAAGTATCTCATACTGCAGAGAGAGAGAGGAGAGGAGAGGAGAGGAGAGGAGAGGAGAGGAGAGGAGAGGAGAGGAGAGGAGAGGAGAGGAGAGAGGAGAGCTAATGTCAGAAACAGCATCATGCCTGCCTGTACGTCAGTGATCCTACAGCGAGACTTAACCCCGATGTCGCCTTCGATGACTGATTGTACCGTGATTAAATGGCCTTTCTGTAAAGTGTCATCATGCAGACATTCACAAACATGTTTTAATACCTGTGCAGCATCTCTCCCACTTTATAAAAGCAGCCCAGGCTGAGCAGCACTAGGATGGCTTTAGACTTCTGGTTCACCTGTGGCGAGCACAGATGCTCCGCCCACCGCTTTAGAACGTCTGAGCTCTCTGCTGGACTCAGACGCACCTGAAACACACACACAGCATACAGACGGCTGACATATCACTGCTTCACAGGTGGATTATTGTACGCTGTAGATGCACGCAGTGTGCACAGGTACCACGGCTCGTTTTTGAAGGACACCAATGAGCATATTCACTCATCGTGGTGTTGGTGATTTATTAACATTAATGTTTATATTGTAATTCTAATGCTGAAAGGAGCAATATGTAACTCTGACACCTAGTGTTTAAAATGGGTACTGCAGTCTAAATTCAAACCATTGTAGAGAGCTGTCCCCCCCCCCCCCCCCCCCCCCCTCCTCTCTAGAGTGGATGCTCACGCAGGTCACCATGTGGTGGACACTGAAGCTTCAGTGTTTATCCAGCTCTGCATCGGTCTGTAAACCTTTCTGCGTTCTAACCTCTCTCCATTTTTCAAAAGCATCTCCAATATTGATCCTAGTTTGAGCACGTTTCTGCTCGTGGAGCTTATTAGAAACATGCAGAGGCTTTTTAGGTCGGGTACAATCACTTCTATCTGAACCAGTTCTCTTGCCCGCTTCCATCGCTGCAACACCTGTTGGTTTGACCTGATAACTGCTCTCATATCTGGCAAACCGAGGGGCGTCCAAAACGGCCGTGTGGGGGTGCCTTAAAACCGCCTACCTTCTATGGTCCAAACAAATCCAGACCATTCAGGACCAGAATCTAAAGTTAGAAGGAGGACATACTGGCTGCTGCATTGTTGTCAGAGAAGCCAGCACTTCAACATAGCATGTTTCCTTAATGTCTGATGATACAAACTGTCAAACTCTCACATGATCTGATGTTTCCTGATGATTGACGTCTTCACACTGAGTTACCTTGGCCAGCCAGGCGGCGCGGTTCCACTCCCCGTATGTCTGCAGGTAACGACAGGCGTCGGCCGCCTTGTCAATCAAACACAGCAGCTGGACTCCCTCTGACAGACGGAGAGCAGGGAGAAGTTAACACATGTTAGACGGAGATCACAACAGCTCTGCACGGACACCCGGTGACAAGCTCTTCATTCAGTGTGAACAGGTGAGCTTTGGTTTGCAGGTGAGCTCTGTCTGGTGGGCAGGACTGAGGCAGGAAGATAAAACACATCTCTGATGTCTAGTCTGGTCTCTAGAGACACAAACAAACAAAATCCAGAGTCTGTGTCTGTTTTCTAAATCTCCTACTTGACTAGTAGCACGTACTGCATGTGAACAAATGGGAAATCTGCAGTACGCAAAAAATACACAGATGTCGTACCGATTCAGGAAAAATCTACAGTCTGCATCAGACCAGTCTCCCTCACGTACTGTTTCCCACAATGCAAAGCGACAGGTCAGAGGTCGAACTGACGGACAGCAGCGTCCATCGTAACAGAGGAAATAACCACAATCAGACCAAACCACACAAAGATAGCACCAGTTACTGTACTGAATACTACGCTCGATGGTAGTATGTAGAAGGAGTCTAAACAAGTCTCTCAGTCTCTCCAGCTGAGTCCCGCCCACATGAGTCTGCCACACAGCAACAAGATTTGACTTCAAAAGAAAAACTTTTGGATTCAATTGAAAAACTTTTGGATTTGCAGGAACACTTTGTGATGGCAGAGTTGATCGTATTTCTCTCAAACATATTTAATTTGATTTCTGTTGAAGACACAGACGTAATCTCATTCTGCTGCAGACAAAATTATGCTACAATATTTAGGTCGAGTCCGATGCTACATATTTTTAAACACTTCTGAAACACATCAGATGTGAATTATGAAGTTCAGTTAAAGGCCTCAAGAAAACATGAATTATTCAACCGGGTTTCAAGGCTGCAGACGTCCACACAGAGCGCCGTCTGTGCTCATTAGAGTCAAAGTAAAGACGGTTTTCATCTGCATTTAGAGACACACGCACACACACCACACACAACACACAAATACACACACACACACACACACACACACAACACACAAATACACACACACACACACACACACACACACAACACACACAAACACACACACACACACACATGCACAAACCGCGCACACACACCACACACAACACACACAACACACACAAATACACACACGCACACACACCACACACACAACACACACAAATACACACACACCACACACACAACACACACAAATACACACACGCACACACACCACACACACAACACACACAAATACACACACCACACACACACACACACACATGCACAAACCGCGCACACACACCACACACACAACACACACCACACACACGCACACACAACACACACACACACACACACACACATGCACAAACCGCGCACACACACCACACACAACACACACAAATACACACACGCACACACACCACACACACAACACACACAAATACACACACGCACACACACCACACACACAAATACACACACGCACACACACCACACACACAACACACACAAATACACACACCACACACACACACACACATGCACAAACCGCGCACACACACCACACACACAACACACACCACACACACGCACACACAACACACACACACACATGCACAAACCGCGCACACACACCACACACAACACACACAAATACACACACACACACACACACACACATGCACAAACCGCGCACACACACCACACACACAACACACACCACACACACGCACACACAACACACACACACACACACACACATGCACAAACCGCGCACACACACCACACACAACACACACAAATACACACACGCACACACACCACACACACAACACACACAAATACACACACGCACACACACCACACACACAAATACACACACGCACACACACCACACACACAACACACACAAATACACACACCACACACACACACACACATGCACAAACCGCGCACACACACCACACACACAACACACACCACACACACGCACACACACCACACACACACACATGCACAAACCGCGCACACACACCACACACAACACACACAAATACACACACACACACACACACATGCACAAACCGCGCACACACACCACACACACAACACACACCACACACACGCACACACACCACACACAACACACACAAACACACACACACACACACACATGCACAAACCGCGCACACACACCACACACAACACACACAACACACACAAATACACACACCACACACACAACACACACAAATACACACACGCACACACACCACACACACACACACACACACAACACACACAAATACACACACACAACACACAAATACACACACACACACACACACACACACACATGCACAAACCGCGCACACACACCACACACACAACACACACATGCACACAAACACACACAAACACACACAAACATGCACACACAAACACACAAACACACACAGCACACACACACAACACACACCACACACAACACACACAAATACACACACACACACACACACACACACATGCACAAACCGCGCACACATACCACACACACAACACACACCACACACATGCACACAAACACACACAAACATGCACACACAAACACAGCACACACACACACACACACACACACACACACACACAGCACACACACACACACACACGTTTCCTCTACCTGCCAGCTTGCCGTTGGCGATCATGTTGGTGGCGACCAGTTTGATGGTGGACTGTGAGGGTCCTGAGGAGGTGATGGTGGTCACCAGGCAGGCCTTCAGAGAGTCACAGTAGTAGCTCTGGTTGTCTGCACTCGTCTCCAACAGTAACTGCACCGCCCGGTCCGTCTGAGCGAGATCACAGCGAGGGAGGAGAACGACACAGAGAGCACGTGAAACAATGACACGAACATGAGCTGTACCGACACAAACTAGATATAATACATATAAGATGTAATAAGACAGAGACACGAGAAGGAACGGGGGCACAAAGACGAGATACAGTAAAACAACGACACAGAGAGGAGATGTGACAGTGACACAGCAGTGAGAGGAAACGAGACAGTGAGGAGATGTAACGAGGACACAGAGACGACACCTAACGAGGACACCTAACGAGGACCCATAGACGACACCTAACGAGGACACAGAGACGACACCTAACGAGGACACAGAGAGGACACCTAACGAGGACACAGAGATGACACCTAACAAGGACACAGAGACGACACCTAACGAGGACACAGAGAGGACACCTAATGAGGACACCTAACGAGGACCCATAGACGACACCTAACGAGGACACAGAGACGACACCTAACGAGGACACAGAGAGGACACCTAACGAGGACACAGAGAGGACACCTAATGAGGACACAGAGACAACACCTAACGAGGACACAGAGAGGACACCTAACAAGGACACAGAGACGACACCTAACGAGGACACAGAGAAGACACCTAACGAGGACACAGAGACGACACCTAACAAGGACACAGAGACGACACCTAACAAGGAACCAGAAATGAGAGGACACCAAACAGAGACACAAGATGTAAAGATGACACAGGCCAGATATAGCCATGCATGGAGGTTTTACGACACAGGGACAAGATGTTGCAAAGAGACTGAGGGCGCACTCACACAATGCAATCCGTACCATGCACGAGCACGTCTCACCCTCAAAGTCCAGTTTGTCTGCTGAGTGTGAAAGCTCTGTATCGTGTTCAGTTACGGTACACTTCCATGGATGGAAGAGGTGTGCTTTGGCACGGCACAGTTGCTCATGCACAAGCACGGGTACAAAATGTGGACATGAGGTATGATCGATGCTTGTCTTGCATTATCAAGAAATCCAGGAGAGTTAGAGGGTCGTATCTGAACAAACCGACTCAACATAGGCCACAAAAAGTTGCCATCATGTTTCTCTGTGTTGTTCTCCGTTGTAGAAATGTTGAGGTGGAGAGTTTTCTTTCATGTTACTCAGTGCATTAGTTGACGTCGTGAATCAATCAAGCCACCTTAAATGTCAAAATGATTATGCAAACTGCTCATATTTTATTTCCTCACTTGGAGAAAAAAAGCCCCAGAGCACGAGCAGGTAACCGTGCTCACAGGCCTGGTTGGGGCTGGCGCAATGTGAGTGTTGGCCAATGGGGGAGTGGGGAGTGGGGAGGCAATCCTGTTCCGGTACGGTAAGGGACAAATGGCTCCGAGTCACGAGATGTAACGAGGGTACAGAGATGAGATGTAGTAACGACGGAGGGAGAAGATGTTGCAAAGAGACGACTTTAAAGACCGCGCTCAGACAGCTCCTGACTGTGAGAGCTGAACAAGACAAAATAAGGAAGAAATGAAGGTTGGAGCTCACATTGGGGTCAACTCAGTGCGGCCTCAGTCTGGCTTCTCATTTGTCGACTGTTCCTCACACCTACAGACGGCTGATTGCAGCTCTGATTAGAGGCAGAGCGGTGACATTGACAATCCCCCCAGACTCAAACACCGAGCAGCACTTATCCTCCGTCCTGCTTCATTAGGCTTCACAATCACCCGTATGATATATCGGACATTATGAGCACACGAGCTGAGGAGTATGAAGGTGTAAATGTGCATGAGAGAAAAAGAAGGCCTAACAGCTCTCAGCAGGGAGGAAAACGATCTGAACGACAGGGGAGAGATGACAGAGAGGAGATGACGGGGGAAGGTTGTGTAATACTCACCTGACCCAGCAGGAGGAGCTGGTCAGCACACTTCTTGGTGTGTTCATAACTGGAGCGCTTCACCTCCTGCAGATGAACCCGATCCAGCTGGAACTTCTGTGAGCAGAGAAACAGTGTGTGAGAGAGAGAGGGAGACAGAGGGAGAGAGAGAGAGAGAGAGAGAGTTAGCACACACAGGACATTAAAGAAGTGATGATACAGTGGAGAGTTAAAGAGATCCAGAAACAGAGAGAGTAATTATAAAGTCTTTAAAATATTCAGCAGATTTCCTCCATGTTTCGGGCTCCACAGCCTCCCACACGGCCTTCGTTATTGCGGCCTTTTCCTCCTCATTATTTTTTCATCACTCGTTCCCTGATGGGAGATCAGATTTTATAGTCTCTGAGCACACGATGGCATGAAACTCATCAGATTGTTACGAGCAAACGAGGAGGAAAAATGACACCAAGAGGAAAACAGCAGAAGAAAAGATGGTAAAAAGTGGCGCTGCCAGCCTCGTCTGCGTCGCTATGTTTCCCATCACAGCTTACATTACATAATGAATGGAGGTGAATTTTCACTCGCGTCAGGTGGCGTGCAGTGTGTGACGGTGAGGGCTGCACTCTCGGTAGTGACGGCGTGTTGTCAGCATTTTATGCGGGTATATTGGTCACACTGGTGTATAAGAGACAAAGCACATGTTTCCATTCTCTCGTTTTTAAAAGTAGATCTGATTGGTGAGGTCAGAGAGGGAAATCATGTGTGTGCACACCTCACACTTCAGGCCACCCCTGCATAATTCGTCACCCCAGTTGGGACACCCTGGTCAAAAAAAGTCTGGACACGCCCCTGAAACCACGGCAACAAAAACACAAGTCTGAGGACCCCATTCGGTTCAGTTTCTTGTTTTTTAATTAACGAAGAATCCGACAAACTCCCCCTCCTGTCCTTCTTTGAACCTTTCACTCATTCGACTAACAGAGATTTAATCTTTTTAAAACATGAGGTAACAAACTTTGATCATTTTGACAACTTCAGAGTGTGTGTTTCTATATTTAACCCACAAGCTTTCTCTCTCGTATATTTAGTCGAGTCTTTGCGTGAGTCGGAGCCGCGGGCGGAGAAACAGGATGAGCTCGTTGACTGTGAGCTCTGTGTTGGATGTCAGTAATTATAGGCGGGCTGCTGCTGCTGGTGAATGTGCAGCTGTTTAAAGACAACAGGAGCTAGATGTAGCTGCAGACGGCGAGTGCTGCTCTTTGAAAGTCTGTGATCACTGCGTGGCCGCTCATTAACAGGGAGCACAGCTTCCACAAAAACACGACAAGCCGAAAAAAAACACTCAAAGTGAAAAGATAACCAAACTTTTCCATTAAACCTGGAATAATCAGGCTGTTCATTTACATTCTGCTGCTTCTGAAAGCTACTTTACATTCTTTTTGTCTCTGGTTAATGGTTAAGAGAAGGTGCCGTCCTCTCTTTTGCACGCCGTTTTTATATAAACTCATGTTTGTACAAAACCAAAGCCTCCAAAGATATGAGAGAGCGAGAGAGAGAGCGAGAGAGCGAGAGAGAGAGAGAGAGAGAGAGAGAGAGAGGAGAGAGAGAGAGAGAGAGAGAGAGAGAGAGAGAGAGAGAGTGTCTGCAGTTGCAAAGAGAGACAACTTTTTAACGACCTTCTCCCTCCTCTTCCAAAACCTCGAAAGTTAAGTCCAGAGACGTACTTTCTGCAGGCCGGATGTCACGCTAAAACGATGTGTGGTTCATCACGACTCCAGAATCACACGATCAAATCTCTTCTCCTCCAGCTGCATGAAGGTGGATGTCGGATTGATGCTGTTTCTGCATGTGGACGCAGCGGTGACGATGTCACGCTGCTACACTAACCCCAGCTAGAAGTAGCCTAAAGCCGGACTCTAGGGTCAGTAAGCCCGTAACCAGGGTGCCTCTCCTTACGTGATGCATTGCCTTACCTGAATTTGTGCGAGACTGTCCTGCCTGTTAGGGGGGTGCGTGTCAATGACTCTCGGCCAGGTACTGCACACTCGGACAGCCCGACCCACAGAGAAAGCTGCTGTGCTATCCTCGACCAGCTAACGCTCTTTCCTTTTGATGTTCAAGTTTAGAGGTTGTGCATAAAAACCGTGATGAAGTGTCGACACACATAAAAAACGTTAACTCAGTCTCTACTATTTGTCTCCATTGTCTTTCTTCTTGGCTTCTTCCTCGTGGCGCCCCCATCTCCTCTACAGGTTTGGCTAATGAAGGTTGAAGAGTCAGAGCCACCACACCCCCCCAGGTGTGACATCAGTACTGACCCTGCTTCTCTCAGCACTAACCACACCTACCGCTTCAGATACTGAAGTAAGTCGCTTCAAACAGGATCATAACATCCAATCAATGAGCTGCAGAGACTTTCCCAACACTCCTCCCAACAGACCGGGTCGAGAAGTCACGTTTGAAAGTGTAGGTGTGACTTTAAGGTACCTGAACTGTGCTGCAGGTGTGTCAACAGGGGGACACAATGATTCGAGCAGCACAAACAAAGAGACAGATTGTTATTATTGTTTCGATCCATGCATGTGGTCAAAGCACTTTGAGGACGGTCTGGGTGGAATAAAAGACCCTCTCTTCTTCTGTGGTGTCACTGACCTGGAAGTAGGAGCTCTCACACAGGACGTCGTGGCAGATGTCCAGGTGTGTCTGAGGAGGCGGCTGCTTTCCTTCAGGCTGGGTCTGACCCTCTGCGGAGGACACGCTCAGCTGACGAGCCTGAGCGAACGACTGCAGGTAATGAGACGCCACCGTCCAGAAGTGAAGGTCTGACTCGTCCCCGAACAGCCTGAGGATCACCATGACAACGCAGAGAGGAGGATGATGATGTTATCTGTGTGTCATGGAGTGGAAAACCTTTCTGCAGAGTTTATCAGACTCTGCACTAAGGTTGTAACGATACAAGATTATTCAAACTCAGAGTAAAATCTGTTTACCAGGGGAACAAAAAAGAAGTCTGAAACTCACAACGATGATTGATTTCTTCTTTTCAATCATCAAAAATTGCTCACAAACCCCTGCACACTGTCTGCTCTCTTTGCTGCAGCCTGTGTTCGCTTAAAAATACGACTTCAAATCTGGATCGTATTTAAAGCTTTGATACTTTTTAATAGAAATGAAGGAGATCGTTTTGAAACACGTGTATCGGAGGTAACTCTTGTGCAGAGAAACTTTCACGTCTAATACTGTAAACATGTGCATCTCTTATATATCTCTTTAGATATTAAATTCAAAGCTTTATACACGTCTGCACGGCAGGGCTGTGAAATAAATCACAATGTCATCATCACAGAGTATTTACAATCATTCTGAATTTATCACAATCAATTAATCAAGTATTCAAGCATGTGTTCATGTGAACTCTTTGATGGAGGTCTGGTTTTAATCACAATGCTTTCACCCCGTTATGATGCACACAGATCGAGCGAACGAGCCGGCGGCGCAAAGTTAACGGAGAAAAAACAAAACAACGCTCCTGGATTTATTTTGGATTAAGGACGGACATGTTGCAAACACAAGTATGAAGAACAAATAAATAAAAACTGTGAGTGAAAGCAAAATGATAATAATAAATAATCATCGTTCTTTATCATAAATATGATAAAGAACGATGATTGCACATTGCTTATTTCTATCATATTGTGCGGGCTCACTGCACGCACGCACGCACACACTGAGTTTTGACTCACCGTGAGACGAGCAGGCAGCGCTGCAGGAGGCTCAGCTCGGGGTCCTGCAACACACTCTTCATGTCGCTGAGGAGCCAATCAGAGACAGATGATCAGAACACAGAGACAGCCAATCAGAGACAGACGATCAGAACACAGGGAGAGCCAATCAGAGACTCAAACAGGTCCATAGTGACACTTGGAGGACATGTTCACAACGGACCCCAGACTCAACGGTTAGCTCAAATTAATGAACAAGAAATGAGGCGACGCATGCGAGCTCGTTCAACTCGAGCTGCTCTGGTTTCACACCTGACATGCGTCATCATCCACAATCACCTGACATCACCTCCTTCCTGTTAGCGCTCTATCTAAGCTGACAGAGCTCCCTCTGCTCCTTCATCACCAGCTCTGACCTACACCTGTACTGTTCTCTCGCTTAGCCCCACCTCCACCCCAGCATGCACCTGTAGGCCAACAAACGTGACGTCTGACTGAACTGACAACATTAGTGAACATACACGTGCACTGACCTCTGATGAAGGTGTTTTAACATCCTAACATGCAATGATCCCGTTTGAGCCACAGAGGGGAATAACATCATCATAGAGTCATAACTTACTTTGACAGAGAGTTCAGCTGCTCCTGGATCAGCCCTTTAATCTCGTCTTTCTCAGTGTAGTCTCTGAAACAGACGAATCAGACTGTGACGTCTCGCTCAAATAAAACCTGACCCGATATCAAACCCGGTGTGGTGTCCGTACCTGCTGTCCGTATATGGCAATTACCTGACTGTTCGGCGCTATATCAAATGAAGATAAATATTACACATAGAGGCTAAACGCTCCGAGGTGTCGCGCTGTAATAAAGGAGTCTACTCTGTGTTAATGCTGAGGTCAGGTGGCTCCGAGTGAGCCGTGTTATTAAAGCCGGCTGACTCCTGAGAAGACAGCTGTGTGTGTGTGTGTAACCTGTGTGTGTGTGTGTATAACCTGTGTGTGTGTGTGTAACCTGTGTGTGTGTGTGTATAACCTGTGTGTGTGTGTGTGTGTGCGTGTGTGTGTGTATAACCTGTGTGTGTGTGTGTGTGTGTGTGTGTGTGTGTGTGTGTCTAACACTGGTTAGAGTAAGGGTGTAAGAAAACATGATTCATGACACACTGACTTTAGTCAGAGAGGATACTTACACCTGAGTGATGTCCATGGTGAAGGTACCTGACCACGGCTGCAGCAGCAGGAACGCCTTCAGTGTAAGAGCGGCCCGAGGAACCAGCAGGTACGGACACCACACCGGGTCTGAACATGAGTCAGAGCAGAACGACCAGAGGAGAAAGTCACATCAGTACATCTCCAGGGGAAACTTTCAATATGGCAATTACCTGACTGTTCGGCGCTAACTTCTGATGGCACAACATAAACCCGACAGATCTGAGACTAACCTTGTTTCCACCTCACCTGTCAGGTCTTGCTCGTCCATGCGGTAGCTGGCAGACTTCATGGCCATCTCCAGGACTCGGATGCAGCCGTCGTCAGAGGCTAACACCACCTTGTCTGACGTGCACCAGTCGATGTCGAGGATGCGATAGTTCACGTTGCGACCGATCCGCATGCTGCTGACCATCTGGACCTGAGAGAGGCGGGAGGAAGAAGGAAGTGTTAAACACCTGAACGACTTCACTTTAGTATTATGTCTTTGTTTTTTCCGGTCAGTGTGTCCCAGTTACAGCTGCTCTGTGTTTACGCTGCATGTGAAGCTGAAAAATGTCATAGTTCTGCATGAAGTCGTCTGCAGCAGCTCCACATACACACAGTCAGACAAGCACACACACAGCGCTGTGCTTCTGTTGCTACCTCCTAAGATGGTACAGAGAGTGGGATCACTTCATCCCCTCATTACACCTCCATGACATTCATACTGTAGGCGAAACGTGACAGGGGTGTAAATATCACGCCTTGAAAATGGCGGTGTGAACAGGACTACTGTCAGAACTCATCAAGCCTGTTGAGAGCAGCAGAACACCAAAGGAGAAACAGTCTGCTCAGGAGGTTTCTCCACAATCCCCCTCCCTCTGGATTTTATGGGGCAGTAAAGGAGCAGCCCAGCTGTCAGTAGACCACCAAACACCCCCCCACACACACACACCTCCTTCTCTCCTCCTCCTCTCTCTCTCTTTTCTCCCTGCAGCTTGGTTCCTTCTGTTTACTGTTGGTGGCTGAGAACTGTCTTATCTCATTTCCCCATAAGAAAACACATCCCTCCATCCTGACATTACAGCTCCGATGGGACCCCCCCCCCCCTCCCCATGCCAACACTGCTTTATACACCAGAGCATCTTCCTGCAGTCACTTTCATCACTGCTGCAGGGGAGGCACACAGATATTGTGTCGTGGATGCAGATAAAGACAGAGAGTCCAGTGTGTGACATGAGATCAGGTGATGAGGGAGCTGGAAGCAGCCGCAGGATGTTTCGATGATCTGACACGAAGACGGTGCAGAGAGAGAACAGAGCAGATAATAATGACTGCTGTAAACAAAGTTAAAGAAGGATGCTGCAGCTCACAGGATCATCCATCCTGCTCTGGTTGCTCTTATTAATGTCAGCACTAAGCTTTGCGAGTGTCTGTCTGTGTGCTCACACACTGTAATGATGCTCTAATACAGCAGGACAATTACAGCAGAGATTGTGTTAGCTTCAGAGAGGACGTTAGGTAAACACAGTTCTTCTGTTTTCATCTTAACTGCTGCTGTGTAGTCAAGTGATGCATGCTGGGAATTCATATTGTTTTACATGAGTGAAGGTTTGAGACACTCAGTTTGAGCTTTTGTGTGGGGGCTTTGCATTTATTTGTGGTTTAGACGTTTGTTTTCTAATGAAAAGGAAAAACCAGAGCTTCGGACTAAATAATTTTTGCCACCTCCTGAAAACAATGTGCATCGTACCCAAGTCAGCTTGAGAGGTGGTCTCGGAGATGATTCATGTGTACTCGAATACGGCCCGCAGGAGATGTGAGCGCAACCGTGCTCAAAGAAGGAAGTTGACCTCCATATTACGACATTCTAAACGGCTCCTGACGCTTCAAAAACCGTCGTATCCGTGCAGCACGGGCTCGTTTCATCCTCTGAGCTGCGCGCTAGATGTGGAAGTAGGAAGAGGGTCGTTGTTGGCGACTCAGAAATAACAAAAACATCCACAGTTAGCAGGATGGACTCAGCCTGAGAGTGGTTGCCATGGTTGCTTCTTCTTCTTGCTGCTTTTTGGCAGATTTGGAAACCAACTATGTGCATACTGCCACCTGCTGTATCGGACTGAGTACATACTCAAGTGTACTCAGACACGGAGCGATGTTACTAATGTGAACACAGACCAGCGGTGGAGAGGGGAGGGGGGAGCAATCGTGCTCGGGTACGGTACAAAACAATCGTACCTAATGTCAAAAAGAGAGAGTGGAGAATGACATGCGGAAAAGGTGCCACAGGCTGCACTTGAACCCAGGCCACCCGCTCTTGAGGACTTAGGCCTCTGCACATGGGGTGGCCACTAACCGCTAGGCTACCGGCGCCCCTGAAGGGAATCGAGATGGTTTTCTGTGATTATATTTAAAGTTTTGGACAACTAAAAGAGAGAGAAAGTCGAGTAGTTAAAGGGATACTTCACCCGTTGAAACATGACATACATATCTGTAGTAGAAATGTGACATACATTTTGAAGTTGGCGCCTTCTTGACCGAGAAAAGGCAGAAAGTGTCTTTTTGGCTCATGTGGATGAAATACAACTCCCAGAATGCACAGCACCGCAGGCCGCTCCCACTGAAGCTAGGGTGTTCTATTAACAGTCTACAACACATACGGCCGTTTCCTCAACTGATTACAAGATTTCTTCCAGAAGGAATCTGCATCTAGGAAATTCCTGGCAGCAAACGGACTCTCTGTCTGTGTCCATAGGCAAACAGTGAGGGCACCAACACCACCAGTCCGCCCCAGCTCGAGCCGGCCCGGGCTCCTTGTCCTCACCGTCTTGCCGCCTCCTGTTGCTTCATCAGCATCAACTGCTTGTCGCTATATTGCGGCTCGTAGAGATAGCCACGAGCACTCGAGCACAAGACCTTCAAAATCCCCTTCATATCAGTTTGAAGTTGAAACATACTTTTTTCACCATTCTCGGTTCTTCTCAGCTTTCTCCACAGAGTCTGTTAGCATAGCTTCCTAGCAAGATGGCGAACGTTGCTTTTAGATTCTGTCAGTGAGGTCCCGCCCACTGATCTGTGATAGGTCTGTAGCTTCAGTGGTCGAAAACAAGAGGAACTAGCGATGTAGTTTCACCCCCTCTAACCAAAACAGCCTCCGATGACACAAAATGATGATTTTTGCGTCATCAGAGGCTCCTTTCCAGACAAGAAATAAGGAGCTTTCTCGTCTCAGGGAAAAAATGAGGGCAGGATGCACGACCATTCAAAAATACTACCAGGTTTCTAATGATACAAAGCTTAATGCAAATAGGTGAAATATCCCTTTAAATATTTGAGCGGACATGTTTCTATCAGATATCTCTCCTCTTTGATTTATGAACACAAACAGGTGATGATGCCCCAACATGTGAGCAGCAGGTGCAGACGGTTGTTTGGTTTGACCTCACCTCTTTGGTGTCCCACACCTCGGCTCCGTCCGTGTACATCACCAGCAGCTTCTGGTTTCCTTTCCCCGGGGCGAAACGGATCTTTTTCACCCAGC
The DNA here is from genome assembly GCA_020745685.1 of Tautogolabrus adspersus. Taxonomy (NCBI): domain Eukaryota; kingdom Metazoa; phylum Chordata; class Actinopteri; order Labriformes; family Labridae; genus Tautogolabrus; species Tautogolabrus adspersus. Next base: position 884,726 of record CM036541.1, on the reverse strand, counting down.
CGCGATGTGTCGGGATCCCCCTGTAAGCAGCAGCAGCAGCATGGTTTGTAAAAGTCGTAGCTTACTGTCGTTAACTGTCGTAGAGTGAAGCTGATACCTGGACAAACGAGCTTTAAGGTCCCAGAAGTTCAGGTTTCCATCAACGTCCCCGAGAACCAGCGTGTCACCTTTCCAGGCGATGCAGGCTATGCTGCCCATACTGCCCTGTAGAGCCAGAGGAACACACACACACGCCACATCAACGCACGCACGCACACACAAACGATTTAAAACCTGGTGAGGAAAGTGTCAAACTATTCAAGTTTTTAATTTTAATAAAAATCATTCAACCATTTCATACACTTGTTACTAGCCCTGTTCAGACCGCCGTTTCAAGCCGTGATATTTACGCCCCTGTGACGTTTCTCTTTCAATCTGAATGTTGTGGAGATGTAATGGGGGGACGAAGTGGACTTCTGTACCGTCTTCAGAGGTAGTAACAGAGGCGTTACAGAGGAGAGACGGGATCAGCTGAGCCGTGGGGAGAGCAGCGCTGTGTGTGTGTGTGCATGTCTGACTGTGTGTGTATGTGGAGCTTCTGCTGAGCCGTGCTTCCTCAACGCTGAAACACAATGTGACCTCACAGACTGGGACACTGGTATTACGCCGTGGTGGGATCGATATGAATATACAAGGACGTGATGACGGCTGAGATTATTACTGCAGTCTAAAAGGGCGCGAGTTGATGCACACTTTGTGGATATTAAACATTTAAACTCCGGGTGCCTCTGTGCTTCTCTGCTCACATGCAAACCGACTTTCTTTAAGAGTATAACGAGCGCCAGTGTTCGGCTTTTATTTCACAGCTAATATAACAAAGTATAACTGGAAACATTAAGAAGTGCATTGATCAGCACTGACACTGTTTTCACTAGCTCAAGGAAGTCAAAGAGTCTGATTATGACGTGCTGCTTTATTCGTCTACGTGTTTCACTTAAGAAGCTGCTCACAAGCCCCTCCCCCCTCCTTCCTGCAGACCTCCGGAGGTCAGTCATCGAAGGGTTAACAGCCAGACGATGAGTTCTATTGTGAAATTCTCTTATGTATAAAAAAGCTTCTACATTTAACGCCTGTGTGTGAATCCGAACACGAAAACAAACTCTGAGGCCATGTTGACCCTCGCTACTCGCAAAGGATTATGGGACAAAACTTTCCAGGCAAGTTTGCGTCACTTTCGTGACGAAGATAAAAGATCTCCTTTCATCCCTAGAGGACCATCAGACCTTTGAAGGATGCAAATCTTTCAGCAATAAATCCGCTGCAGCCGCCGTCGCAAAGATAAGGCTTTAAAATCCCCAGGTACGCCTGCGCTGTGTGTGTGTGTGTGGGTGTGTGTGTGGGTGTGTGTGTGTGCGTGCGTGCGCGTGTCAGTGTGTGTGCGTGCGTGTGTGTGTGTGTGCGCGTGTCAGTGTGTGTGTGTGTGTGTGCGTGCGTGTGTGTGTGTGTGCCTGTCAGTGTGTGTGTGTGTGTGTGCGTGCGCGTGTGTGTGTGTGTGCGCGCGCGTGTGTGCCTGTCTGTGTGTGTGCACGTGTGTGTGTGTGTGTGCCTGTCAGTGTGTGTGTGTGTGTGTGTGCGTGTCTGTGTGCGTGTGTGTGCGTGTATGCATGCGTGTGTGGGTGCTTGTGAGTGTGTGCGTGTGCGTGCAGGTATGCGTGTGTGGGTGTATGCGTGTTTGTGTGCGTGTGTGGGTGCGTGCCAGTGTGTGTGTGTGCGTGCGTGCGTGTATAGAGATGCAGGTATTGAGAGTGAGACGTTAAAAATCCAGTCTGCTGCTGAGACGCAGAGATGACATTGTGATAAACTTCGGTGTCAGTTTCATCGGTGACATGAAACTGAGCTGTTATCACTGAGAAAAGACGATCATCATCATCATCATCAACACAGAGTTCAGAGAGTTTAACCCTAACACAGAGCCTGACTCAGCTCCACACATTTAGGGACAGAGTGAGTACTCATAGGCGTGTTTTTAAACGTATCTTCTTCTCTGCGTTTGACCTTTTGTACACAAACAGCGTTTCAGGTCTCTGAAAACTCTCCTTCAGTAAAACTCCTTCCAGGGTGAAGATGTTCAGAAACTCTGTTTAAGGTGTTTCTGTGTCGACGGTGAAAACAGAGTTTTGTTCTTGTAACGTCACGCTGTGCGCCGGTTTCTCCTCCGTGTGACGTCATTGTGCGACGCTGTCACTTTAGTTTACATGAGATCAGTGCGATAGCAGACGTAACCAAACTAGTGCTGATGCTAACTGGACTTTTTACATGCTCACACATACACAGTTAATCTCCCACTATGTTGACGAGCAGAGACGCCTGATTGGACGACGGAGGTCACTGCTGCTTCAGACAACACTCCCACCACACAAACCCGGTGTGGAGATGAGACCCGGTTGGACTTTGGGTCGGTGGGACAAACTTTGAAAATGAAATCATCATTGCAGAGAAATGGAGAGGACATCGTTGTTGAGTTGGCGTGCTTATGACAGCTGTAACAGTGTGTTTTTGTGTTTTCATGTGGACGAAGATGTTTGAGGGAACTGAGCGTGTGTGGACGGAAGGAGGAGGAGGAGGAGGAGGAGGAGGAGGCGAAAGAAATGTGTGTGGTGGGGGGGGGGTTAGGGATGACCTTGGTGTGTTTCAGGAGGACACAGTCTGTGTGACTCACATCAGGAGGGATCCGAGCGCCGTCTTTGACCGTGTTGCCCTCCACGGTGATGTGGTACACCTGGCCGTCTGTGTCGGTGAAGACAAAGTGCTCCCGGGCTGAGATGGCCTGACTTGTCTCTGATTTGCTCTCTGCGTCCTGGAGGAGGCTGAGGCAGAGAAACACGGAGCAGAAACGTGAAATATCTGGATGTTCTGTTCAGCAGAGCACGCTGCGTCATTAACGAGCCTCGTGGGAATATTGTAAAGAAATATGAGCTCGGTTAATAAAGGAAAACGTTAAACTTTATAACTCTAACTCGGACCTGATGACGGAGGACTCCACGCTGCTCTGCTCAGCGTCTGACACCGTCTGCCGAGCCATCGCCTCCCTCGCCGCCATCTGCTTCTTCTTCAGACTCTTCAGGTTGTGGGATGGGGACCACTCCTGTTCACACACACACACACACACACACACACACACACACACACACGTGCACACACAAACACATGTGCGCACACAAGAAAAACACACACACAAACACACACACACGGGGGGGGGGGGGGGGGGCAGTTAGAGAGCTACACATTTTGCTGACACAGCAGACAGACAGGCTGCAGGTTATATGCTGGATCAGTCGTCGACCCTCCCTCAGGTGAGCCCTCCTCCTGTCTACCTGCAGCCCCGTGGCTTCAGTCTG
>CM036541.1:861349-878849 GCA_020745685.1 Tautogolabrus adspersus | reverse complement strand
CGCACAACAGACACACACACACACACACACACACGCACACACAACCACACACACACACACACACACAACAAAGACACACACGCACACACAACCACACACACACACACACACACAACAAAGACACACACACGCACACACACACGCACAACAGACACACACACACACACACACACACGCACACACAACCACACACACACACACACACACACAACAAAGACACACACACACACACACACACGCACACACACACGCACAACAGACACACACACACACACACACACACGCACACACAACCACACACACACACACACGCACACACACACACACACACACAGACACACACACACCCACAGATGAAGTCAGCAACGTGTGGGATTAGCAGCAGACGTTTAATTCATCGTGCTGCAGAAGGTCGTGTTTTGTTTGTTAATGTGAGATAGTAGAGTCGGGTCCTGCTCTGTTGTAGTTTGTCTCAAAGTTTGAACTCAAATGAAAGTTTCAGCTTCTTTCATCATGAATGTGCTGCATTGATTTAACCCGACACGCCCACATCCACCCCGGCAAACACATTAAAGTTGATTTGTAGGTGGATCTTTTTACAGTTTCTCATTTCCTAGAGAGAGAATTAAAAATATTTATGACTCCTCTTGCACTCAAAGGCTTCACTTCTTTTGCATCCAATTAAATATTCTCCACTTTGATGTGTCTGTGTTTGAATATTCTCACATTCAGCATTGTTGGTTCCTGTGAAAGCTCAACACCTCCCATGCAGCTGTTTGTTTTTTAAACATGCTGAATCATAAAGCGCTTTGCGAACTGTTTGAGTACGTGTATCATTAACCTTTGAGAGTAATGACTCAGTGGATTATTGGTTAATTATTGAGAATCTTCTCTGAATCAGAGATATCAGTGTTGGACTTTTTCTCCTGTTGCACGTCTCCATGGCGGTGCAGTGATCCTGAGGTAAACAGCGAGATGCTGAGGTCCTTGAACATCTGCAGGACGATGCTAAGGATGTTCTATGAGTCCTGTTTGCTGTTGTGTGCGGGGGCAGCAGGCTGAGGGTCTCTGACTCCATCAGACTCAATAAACTGATTCGCAAGGCCAGCGACTCTCATCCTCCTCTCTCGGTGTCAGAGAAGAGGATGCTGTCTTAAGTTGCGTGGCATCTTGGACAATGTCTCACACCCACTCCACGACGTGCTGGCCAAACACAGCAGCACATTCAGTGCAAGACTCACTGAAAGTATCCAACTATCCAAAGGTCAGCCGGAGGGTGAGAGCAACACAGATGTCAACACTGCAAAAAAACTGCAGAGTGAAGTTCCTGAGTGACCTTCTCTCGCCAACTTCAGCGGTCGTTTAAAGATTTGAAATAATTACAGTGAAAATCATCAACAAATTACAAACACAGATGTGATGCATGAGTGGTGAGTCAACTCCTCTGATTTCATTTGGTCATTTTTGAGTGTAACACAAACACATCAGGAGATAACCGTTCATCTGATGGGACCACAGACTTTGCTAAACAGGACTCATGAAGGCAGCCAGCAGCGGTTGTTGAGCATTAAGCTACAATTCAAAGGTATTGTGGGGCGCGGGCGGCTTAGTGGTTATGTCAGGCCCCATGTTCGGAGGCTATAGTCAGGTTAGGGTTTCGAGTCCGACCTGTGGCGCCTTTCCTGCATGTCACTCCCCCCTCTCTCTCTGTCCCTGATTTCCTTCTCTGTCCACTGCCTTATCAAAATAAAGGCCTGGAATAATTATTATTATTACATTGCTGTGTACTGACTCTAGTACTTCTTATATTCAGAGTAAAACATGTTTTATATTTAGCGAGCGTGGGCCGACTCATCAGAGGCGTCTCTTTCTGTTCTAACACATCTCCACCTAAACATCTTCTAAATATATCCACACAGTCTGACGGACGGCTTCAGCAGAGATCTGACGGACGTTAGCAAACAGCTGCTGTCAGAATAAAAGCGTGCTGTCAGAATAAAAGCGTGCTGCTTCAGTTTCTCTTTAAGAGACGCAGAAATTATTCAATATGAAAAGTCACCTGTGAAGGTTCGTACCGACAATCCAACAGATGTAATGAGATCTGTGGCCTGTGCAGGGAGAGAGAGGGGCAAACGAGACGGATGAAAGCATGTTGTCCAGTGTGTGTGTGTGTGTGTGTGTGTGTGTGTGTGTGTGTGTGTGTGTGTGTGTGTGTGTGAGAGGTAAAATCATTACAAACTCTGATTGTGTGTTTTTTGTTTCATTGCTACGACAGGAAACTCACTTCAGATGAGACACTTTAATCATCTCGATGGGCGGCTCGTCGTTCCCTCGCTCGCCTCGGAATGCAAAACACCTGCCTGAAAAACACACACGCGCACACACACACACAGACAAACACACACACACACACGCAAACACACACACACACACACACACACACACACACACACACACACACACACTCGCAGACACACACACACACACACACACACACACACACACACACACACACACACACACACACACGCAGACACATAAAACTATTACTTATACACTACATATATATATATATATACCTCCCATCCACTAGTTAACCTTCCCTTCTGCTGGCAAGAATTTCTACAGCTGAGAGCTTCAGACCAAGACTTTAAGGTCTTTCCTTTTGCACCATGAGACCGTGCAACAGAGAGCTCTAAGGACAAAATATCTGACAGCAGGTGCCACCAGTGATTTAATGACAGTGTTTGTGGTGGTTTCCACCGCACCACCAGGATTTTCTTTGCAGCAGTTAAACCAGAGAGCCAAATTCTTTTCTCATGTACAGACATAGCGACCTGGGAGTTATCGTTTAGTAGGCAACATGGAATCTCCTTACCGAGAATTTCTGACAGTGAATTTGTAACATGTAACCAAAAGGACTGCAGCTCAGGACACTCCCAGAACATATGTGTAAGGGAACCTGGACAACCTCGTGAGCAGAATTCACACAGAGGAGATGGAATAAACGTGCTTTTAAAGCACGCCAACGCGTAGACAACCGGCTGCTTCGTGAACGTAAATGTTCACATACTTGCCGATGTACAGCGCGTGTTACTGGAGGATTCCTCTAGAGGGAGCACCACATGAATCAGAACCAAAAAACACAGAAGTAAAGATGATCTGTCAACAGTTACTTTGGCACGCATGTTTGTTGCTATGCAACGGCAATGACACATCAAAGTGCGGGTAGTTGTGGACCTGATCTATTAACTTTTCTTCTAAACTTTCCTCCGTTGTTGTAGCGGCTCTCGGATGTTGTCTCATCACCATACAGCCATACACTGCTCCTAGTGGTTATATGCATATTGCATCTCGAGGACCCGTAGCGTTCATTTCTGAGGACGTGCACAACCAACGCTCCAAACCACCGCAGGACATGCGAGGCTGATGTCACGCGTTTGTGTATGTGTAGTAAAAAGCGAGTATACTCAGGGCTTTAGAGTCTGTAATAGAGAGTTGTATTGATCTCTTCTGTCAGTCACAGCTCTATGCAGCAGTTCTATATTTACAGTTTGTTGCTGTCTTTATCCTCAGACATTAGCTTAGCGCTATAACAGACTCTAACTTAAATGTGCAAACTGCTAATTTTATCGCAGATATTATTCGATTTATTCACCAGACAAACAGCATTTCATTGGAGTTTTATTGTGTTACACTAGCAGTTCTCTGTAACCAGCAGAGGGCGCTATATGGATCACAACAAGCATCATCACTCTGCAGAGCCTCAGGCGGTGACACACGTACATGCTCAGTTACTCTCCAGTCGAGTGACCATTTTGTCTTCATTATAAATCTTTGGACAAGTGTTTGATAACTGAGGGATCAACACAATAAATGTGTTGATCTAAATCTATCTATCTCTACAGATCGGACACAGATCTAAGAAAGATGTATCGGCTGATATATCGTATCTGCCCCTGAAGTCCCATATCGTTCAGGCCCTAGTGGGAACGCCAATAGACTGCAACAGGAATGAGTCCTAAAACCCGGAAGTGAGTTAGCATTTTAGCGCCATGGGTTCCTAACTCTAAAAGTCAATGGGGATTTTGAATGGGTTTGTGGTTAGACGCCTGAAATAAGGTCTGTGGTTAACACAAGCTTAAGAGATGTTGGCGTTTTGTTAGACGAGATAAACTACGTTAGATAAGACCCCAACTTGTGAATTTTAAAGTTTTTACGCGTACTAAAAACGGCGGTAGCTAACAAGTGGCTAAATGAGACTACAGTGGTTGTCGGGGACATTTAACGTCATCACGCCAGGAACTCTCTCACTAGTCCGCCTTACAGCCTCTAGTCATGTTTTTCAGTGCTCTTGCAAATATTAGGTTACTAAACAACTTATTAAGCTACGGTTTCGCTAGCTTGTCAAAACCGCTGATTAGATCGATGAAGTATAACGGTAGTGACGTCATAGTCAACCGACCGTGGTGTAGTTAGCTTGTAGCATAACGTTAGCTTTTTACTTCTCTCGGCTGCATTAACTCTTCAAACTTCATAAAAGTGGTGTTCATTTGTAAAGATTATCCTGCTGAACAAAACGCCTACGCATCAGAAACGTGTGTTAGCCACAGAGCTTATTTTCTGCAATCATCCAAAATCCAATGCAAAAATCCCATAGGCGAATTCTCGTTGGAACCCATGGCGATGCTACTTCCGGGTTGGCCTACAAAAATACGTCATCACTTTTCCAGTCTATAAATATGTATGGTACCAAACTGAACTGAACAGTTTGGTGGAAACTTAAACATCTTGAGTTGTACGTGTGTGTGAGCCGAGCGAGCTGCTTCATTTTGTCTCTCTGGCAGGCTCGACACGTCCCAGACCTTTTGTATCTCTATACTGAATACACACAGATTAAATTGATATTGATCTTTGCCTGCTGGCTCTTAGTAAGACAGCCGGGTGGGGGGGGGGGTTTAATTCCCAAAATGCTGTGACCGTAGCAAACTCTCACACACTCATGAGAGCATCAGAGACGAGATCCAAACAGCCTGCGCAGAATACACGCAGCAACGTTTGAGTCAAGGACACTTTAGAGAGGGAAAATAATTATCTGTGTGTGTGTGTGTGTGAGCCTGTAACCAAAGCTAATGCTGTGGACTGTTAACTTTGACGACTCTGGTTCTTTAGAGAGTCATTAAAGGAGTGACTGATCCTCGCCGCCGTCCTGAATGAGTGGAGGAAGGCTCTGTGCCCAAACTATTAGTCAACATATCTTTTAGTGCACGCACACACGCACACACACACGCACACACACACACACGCACACACAACCTTTTAGATATTTAAAATCACCATTTTGAAAATGTGAGAGCCCACTATTGCTGTCACTTAAAAAAAAAAATCAACTTCAAACGAATGTGGAATATGACACGTAACATTGAACGCATTTGAATGTTGCGTGTCTTATTCCACATATATCTACAATATCACCTTCTGACGAGAACGACCGTTCAGAGCGCACAGACGTTCCTGGTACACATAAACAACTGCGAGCCAGCTTGGAGAGTTGCAGGTTTGTATTGACCCTGTGTCTCTCCACCAATCAGTGGGCTGCTGTCTGCAGAGCGACGAGTCTCCCTCATGTCAGTCTGCATCTCCTGAATGGCGCCCCCCCTTGCTTTTACCACAACATTACCGTCTTCATTTACTGACGTCATGAGTGCATGCATAATCAAGTAATGTTGAGAGCGCCCTCTGCTGGATCAAACAGTAAACAACTCGAGATGGCGCTGATAGACTGAATGTTTCATTACAGTTTGAATGTGAACCTTCTCCCCCAGGTTCGAATGAGTGTTCGAATTTCAAATTAAGAAATGACAGCCCTTGAGCCAACACATTACGACAACTCATGACAGATTTCACAGTTCAGTTCTTATAGTGAGGAGAGCAACGAGATGACCAACTCAGCACAACACACCCTAACTAACCGACTCATTCACCAACAACAACCAGAGTCTCTCACAACTCGTCTTTCAGCTATTTGAGAATTATTGGATTTGTTCAGATTTGATTTAATGAACTAACATAAAACATTATGTAATCGTTGTATCAGGTGAAGATGAGACATTCAAATAACAGATATTGAATCTCAAACATGGTGTTGAAAGTAGCACATTTATTTAGCACAAAGCTCTTATTACCTCACCTCCAGGTTACTCTCCCTCTCTCTCTCTCTCTCTCTCTGCCTCTCTCTCTCTCTGCCTCTCTTTCTCTCCCTCTCCCTCTCTCTCTGCCTCTCTCTGTCTCTCTCTCTCTCTCTCTGCCTCTCTCTCTCTCTCTCTCTGCCTCTCTCTCTCCCTCTCTCTGCCTCTCTTTCTCTCCCTCTCCCTCTCTCTCTGCCTCTCTCTCTCTCTCTCTCTCTCTCTCTCTGCCTCTCTCTCTCCCTCTCTCTCTCTCTCTCTCTCTCTGCCTCTCTTTCTCTCCCTCTCCCTCTCCCTCTCTCTCTGCCTCTCTCTCTCTCTCTCTGCCTCTCTCTCTCTCTCTCTGCCTCTCTTTCTCTCCCTCTCCCTCTCTCTCTGCCTCTCTCTCTCTCTCTCTCTCTCTCTCTGCCTCTCTCTCTCTCTCTCTGCCTCTCTCTCTCCCTCTCTCTCTCTCTCTCTCTGCCTCTCTTTCTCTCCCTCTCCCTCTCTCTCTGCCTCTCTCTCTCTCTCTCTCTCTCTCTCTGCCTCTCTCTCTCCCTCTCTCTCTCTCTCTCTGCCTCTCTTTCTCTCCCTCTCCCTCTCTCTCTGCCTCTCTCTCTCTCTCTCTCTCTCTGCCTCTCTCTCTCTCTCTCTGCCTCTCTCTCTCCCTCTCTCTCTCTCTCTCTGCCTCTCTTTCTCTCCCTCTCCCTCTCTCTCTGCCTCTCTCTCTCTCTCTCTCTCTCTCTCTGCCTCTCTCTCTCTCTCTCTCTCTCTCTGCCTCTCTGTCTCTCTCCCTCTCTCTGCCTCTCTTTCTCTCCCTCTCCCTCTCTCTCTGCCTCTCTCTCTCTCTGTCCCTCTCTCTCTAAGCTGTGTATATTTGCAGCCCCTCGAGGAGCTGAAAGCAGACAGTGGTCATTGTTTAACTCTATAGAGTCCTCAGAGGGCTCCGACGGGGAGATACGACGCTCTGCAGGCACTCCAGAAAAGATCTCATTTCAGAGATGAGCATCCCCTGGTTGGACTCTAACACGGTTTAGTTTGGACCTAATTTGGAAGAGTGTGTGTGTGTGTCCCCGGAGGAGCTCTCAGAGAAACACAAACACAGACAGACTAAAAGAAAGAGAAACTCGGAGAGGGAGAGAGACTGCAGTATCTCTTTTCTCTGTTGTTATGGCTGCAGGAAGAGAAACTTTAAGAACAAAGGCTCTGACAGAAACCTGAGCAGGCATCGATATCTTTCGATTTTTTACTAGAATCATATCAAACTTCAGATTCTGGAATCATGACGACCCCATGCCCAAAGTCCTGTGAAGTCGATGAATGCTACAGACACAGTGGTCCTTGTGCTACACACTTAAAACCGCTGAGGAAGAAAAATCAGCTCGATAGCAGACTGTGGGAAAGCTGACGGCTCCAGGACTCCATACAGACTAGGGCTATCATTTTTTATTCGAACATTCATTCGAACCTGGGGGAGAAAGTTCACATTCATTCTGTAATGAGCTGTTTAAATTCAAATATTCAGTCTATCAGCGCATCTGGCCGTCTGGAGTAGTTTACAGTTTGAGGGCCACTGATTGGTGGAGAGACACAGGGTCACTACAAACCTGCAACTCTCCAAGCTGGCTCGCAAATGTTTATGTGTACCAGGAACGTCTATATGCTCTGAACGGTCTTTCTCGTCAGAAGGTAATATTGTAAATAAATCAAAAGCTGCACTCGGTTCCCAAACTTTTCTTGTGTTTCTGGCGAATGATATTATTAAATAAAATCTCTTGGATTGGAAATCTGCGACTCCAATATGCAGACGACTGCAGTCTCTTTGCATGTAATCAACAATCAGTGCACCAATCTCTGAAGACTTCTTCTGATCTCTACAGGTCCTGTTACTGTTTTTATTTGACTTGAGCATATTTATATATCTTATATTTACTCTTTTAAATGGAACCAACCTGCAGGATTTTCACATTTGAAGTGACAGTTAACATCTAGAATCTTTTCTTTGTGTCCAAATCAAAAGTCGTCACACAACACACCGCTCAGCTTTCAAATCCTTGAAGCTTCCCTAAAAACAAAGCACCTGCTCAATAATCATGGATCCACACTTTCCTCAGACTGCTCCCTCGGTGCTGAAATAAACTGCTAAGCAAACAAAGCCTCAAAAGGCTTTAACAGATCTGCACACACATATCCGTATACCATGGAGTATGTGTTAAACACGTGGTCCAAAACGTGGAGCCATCACAGCTGGCTTATTACTGACATGGAGGTTTTCCTCAGCCTGGTTTGGGAGGATCAGGTCTTGCTAAGACCAATCAGACTGCACCAAAGCAACAGTGGCAGAAAACATCTTTGCTGGGAAGGATACTACTCGCACATCGGAGTATTGATTACTCAGGAGTCAAAGGTTTCAATATTTGATTCTTTTTCGATACCACGCATGTCGTCCATCAGGGGGGATAAAGGAGAAAGCTTTCTTGGGCCTAGTCTCATGGGGAGGGTCCATAGAGGTCAGCAAAAACAAACATGGTCCGTCCTCATTTAAAGTAACAAAGACCACATTTTATTTTACACCTAAACACTCACCATCACCTCTTAAAGCAACAAAACACAGTTGATTTATTGTTGCTTCAGTAAAGTGTCGCCTGTTTCAACATCTAAACCCTCTTCTAAAAATGATATGAGGCTTTGTTTAATGGTACCGACGTAAGCCGGCCCAGCAAACGTTACTGTTAGAATATGGAGTAGTCTATATCCACTCCAGGACCTGCGCAGTCAGGACGCCAGAAAAAACAGAAGAAAAAGGAGGGAGCTGGCTCAGACATTTGACTCCAACAAGAACTTGTTAAAAAACGTATTTCAGTCGGCTCCAAAGGCTGATGGGAGCGAAGGCAGAGGGAGCTAATGTTAGCCAGAAGGCTATGGCTAACACAACTGATCGAATGTGCATACGTTGATTTAAATCAGATCCTGGGAGGGTCCATTCACCAGGCCTTCCCTTTCTTACTCTTATCTGAAGTCGGTTTGCAGTGGCAGCAAGCACATTAAGTCAACCCAGACTTCCCTCTCTGGAGATTCTGGGTCTACCCCGAGGTCTCCTTCCAGTTGAGCGTGCCCGGAAAACCTCCAAAGGGAGGCGTCCAAGAGGATGTAATCAGCTGCCCGAACCACCTCAACTGGCTTCTTTCGATGTGAAGGAGTAGCAGCTCTACTCCGCGCTGCTCCTGTACGTCTGAGCTCCTCCCCCCTCTAAGGCTGAGCCGAGACACCCTCCAGAGGAAACTCTTTTCAGCCGCTTGTATCTGAGATCTTATTCTTTGAGTCTCTATAATTAAAAACAAGAAATTACCAAATATCAAGTGTCTAGGACTTTAACTTGAGTAACCGTGTTATTGAAATAGGTCTCATTTATTAAAGTGTAGTGACAACCTTTCTGCTCACGCCGCTCCACGCTCTGTGGACAGCTGAGTAAGCAGCACAGGCGGCCGAGTGACAATAAAGACGATAAAGTGACCACACCGAAGACTTCCCGAGGGCTGCAACATCAACCCGTCCATCATACACCTCGTGTCTGTGATGGATCAGCAGGACAACCCAACCCCGAGCAAGCAGCATCATCTGACACAAGACACAGCTCTGACAGAGTGTGTGTGTGTGTGTGTGTGTGTGTGTGTGTGTGTGTCAGCCTCTCACCTGTAGGCAGGTCCACATGCTGCAGCTCATTCCTCACCAGGCCCATGTTGTTGGGAGCAGAGGTGGCGAAGGACAGGAAACTGGTGAGACTCACCCATTCGATCCCCCTGTGGAATAAAACACATAAAGGATGAAGTTTTCATATTATTGCTTTCTATTGGAGGCGTGCTTCCAGTTTACACGCCAAATAACCCCTCACAGCAATCCCGCAGAGCTGTGGTGGAAATGAGACCCTAAAACTCCTCAAGAAACTCAAAGCAAATCAAACCAGTGGGTGAGAAATGTGAATAATTTGGAGCTGCTCAGGGAGCAAAAATCCACCGCAATGAGATGGTAAATAGGCACATGATTAATTAGTCGATTTCCCCGCTAAATGTAAATGAGATGCTGAGCAGCCAGGACTCCTTTGGCCCGGCTGTTCTGGGCCAAACGTCTGCCCGGCTCATTTCCATAAAGCACCTCTGCTCCCTCTCCTCAACACAGAAAACACTCCGCTTTGAACTTCAAGGTTTACGTCACACTCTGGAAATAACAGCGACGCTCTGCATGCAGGAGGAGAGAGAGTTTTGGAAAGTGGACCTGGTCTGCAGAGATTACTGTAGTTTATGGTTAGAGGGGCCCATGTATGACCGAGTTATAGCAAGCAGTTTGAAAAGTTTTGTCCTTTAAGATGAGGACTGGTCCCATGAAATGAAGGAGTGTGCAGCTGAAGGAGCTGACAGGGTGCAGGTGCATGCTTCTAGTATGCAGAGTGTGTTTGCATAATGTTCAGCAGGGATCTCAAACATGTCACTCACAAAGCACCCAAGCTCGCGGCTTGGTTTTCAGTAGCTCACCATGAAGGTTAACGGACTGTCAAAACAAAATCAGAGGAGAATAAAGCACCCCAATCACATACACAGATGTCCAACCCCCTCCAAAATAATAGGACAGGCTGTCGATAAAAGGTGACGCTCGTGTCGAATTTGTCAACATCTGAACGGAAACAATGACAGCTCTGAAGCAGCGACCTCCATCGGCAGGTCGGTCAGTCAGGCTGAAGCTAAAGTCTAAGTCTGTTTATCCAGATTCATGACCGACACTGAAGGTGGCTATGCCGAGAACAAGCAGCAAACATCCAGTTTCCTCTGGCATCTGCTATACAAGCAATACAGAGCGCCAGTAAACTCAAATCCACAGTAACTATGCACTGGACTTCCCTGCAGGCTGAGAGCTACGAACTGAAAATGTGACTGAGCTGAACACAACACTTACAAAAAAGCAATTTATTTTCCCCACCCTACGAAGACATCAGCTGAAGCCTAATTTAAGATGGCGTACATCCTAACAAAGCCTAAAAAGACATTCATCTACAGCCGGGTGGTGAAGGACACAGTGACCACATCGGCCGAGACGTTTTTTAGAGTGAAATAATGTCTGATGTTGCTGATGTACAGCTTGCTGCTAACGCAGACGCACTGAGAATGCCTGCGCTTTGTTTGACACGTGGAGAGGAGAAGCAGCTTCAGTCAGCGTGGTGTGATTTATAAGAACGTAAGAGGTGTGATTAAAGACGCCCTGAGGTAGAGTGTGTTGAAAGAGGGATGGTGAATACATGAGCTTTGTTCTTTGAGCTTTGTGCAGAAACCTCCTGAAGTAGTCGTGGTGAGCTGCATGTGTGAACACAAACAGAGAAAGTCAGAGTGAGCTGATGTGAGAACGCAGCAGGATATAATCAGGAGAATTCACCTCGAGCGAGTGGGAGGGGGTGGTGACGTTTATTCCCTGTGATCGCTGCACGACCATAGACTGTCTGCACGCCACCGCTACGATCTCCGTGCTCTAATGAACCTGCTGCATTCTGTTTCCTGTTCTCCAGTATGTTCTTCTCCACTCTTTAGTTCAGATTGTGATTCTGTTCAACTACACGTAGCATTGATAGAAAGACAGATATTCTCATTATAGGGTCGTATAGAGGACTCTGATGCCTCTGCGTTGTTCTTTTTACATCAAGTCTTACCTCAGGAGACCCCCCGCCCCCCCTCCTGTCTGACAGGGATAGTCTCCCGCTGTGAGGTGCATGTGTGAACAACAGGTCAGGAGCAGTCCTCCTGAAGTTATCTCGGTATTTTCAGGAGTGCATGTGTGAAAACGGCTCCAGAGGGATGGATGCTGAGTGACAGCAGAATCAAAAGTGAGGCGAGGAAACCTTTCCCTCTTACCCTTCAGGTTGTAACATGCACAAGCAGAGGTTTAGATTAACTCCTCCTCATGCTTCAAAGCTCGTGAAAGTTTGTTGGAGTTTCACGTTGGTGAATGAAAACTTGTCTCATTAAAAAAAGTCGTGCTCTGCTTGAACTGACGCCGTGTTCTCGCAGTCGATCTCTAAACTGCATCAATTGATTCAATCTGCTGCTTAATGAATCCTGGAGAAATAGTTTCGCTGCTCATTACAGAATCCTAAGTAATGGAGCTCGGTGTTTGGCTGTTGCATTCTGGGAAATTAGCCGGGGGGGGGGGGGGGGTCGTTCTGATATCCCCTTTCACGGATAATTAACCAATCACTGAGTGGCTCAACACAGGACACGGCAGAGAAACAAAGATTGAATTCAACACATCACTGGAGTTCATCTGTTTGGTTTTAATTTAAATAAATATTAACTTTGTTTTCAAAAAGACGACACAGAGATATTTAATAAATATGCTACTTATGCAAGAATCTGTGTGTGGTGTGGTGTCCAGCCCTTTCCTGTTTGTGTTGTGTGCGGGGGGCAGCAGGCTGAGGGTCTCTGACTCCATCAGACTCAATAAACTGATTCGCAGGGCCAGCGATGTTGTGGGGGCGGAGCTGGACTCTCTGACGGCGGTGGCGCAGAGGAAGATGCTGTTAAAGTTGCGTGTCATCTTGGACAATGTCTCACACTGACTCCACGACGTGCAGGTCAGACACAGGAGTACATTCAGTGATAGACTTTCCCCCGCGATGCACCACGGAACGCCACAGGAGGTCATTCCTGCCCGTGGCCATCAAACTCTGTAACTCCTCCCTCTGAGAGAGTCTAACACTTAAGTCTGGACCTGGACTGATTTACACTTAGAAACTTCTCCAGCGTATAAAGTTATTACAACTCTGCAAACTGTCTCCCCACCCCCCCGGACCCCAGGATTAATAAAGTACTTCTGATTCTGAGTCTGAACTCTTATTGTATGATATGTGATGAGAAACCAAATCAACAGTTCTGAAACTTTAGAGACGATTTTTCTGAGCACATTCACAGACTGTGAAAACGACTCTGCAGTTAGCAGAGACCCCGTAGCAGCTCCCGTTAGCTCTGCAGACCCGAGACCCCGTAGCAGCTCCCGTTAGCTCTGCAGACCCCGGAGCAGCTCCCGTTAGCTCTGCAGATCCCGAAGACCCCGGAGCAGCTCCCGTTAGCTCTGCAGATCCCGAAGACCCCGGAGCAGCTCCCGTTAGCTCTGCAGACCCCGGAGCAGCTCCCGTTAGCTTTGCAGACCCCGGAGCAGCTCCTGTTAGGTATTAGTATAATACCAAAAAACTGAAGATGACTTCAGTGTTATTTTAAATGTGCGATTTGTCACAGCTCAACTCTGCTACAGCAACATGAAATAATGTGAACATTAAAGGCAGGGTTGGTCATTTTTAAAAACTAGCATGATTTTGAAAGTAGCATTCCCTCAGTGCTCCGTCTACAACCACCCCCTCCCATCTGTGTTCCCCCAAAAGCCACGCCCCTTACTTATATGCACCAGCACCATTGGTCCAGAAGTGGACCTCAGCTCATCGCTTGCATTGAGTAGAAACTACGTCGTCTCACGTCTCATTCAGCGGTAAGTAAACTCACAGAATAAACTCTGTTCAGGACCTAAAGACAATTTCAACCAAAATCTTAAAGTGGATCTGGAGGAAATTACCAACCCTGCCTTTAATCGAGGATGGAAACTTTTAATATTCAGTTACTCAGTTAATGTTTAATAGTAATATTAACTAGTGAATAATTTTCAGTTACGTGCCCGACACTGATCGTTACATCCCAACGTTCATGGTTGTTTATGTCGAGCTTCAGATAAAACATCCACAAAGAAGAAGAAGCTGATAAATGATCTCTCTCTCTCTTACACTCAGAGCTGACATGGCGCTCTCATTATGTGACTGCTGTTTGACTCTGAGGCGTCTAATGAACCTGAAAACAATCAACAGGAAATCAATCAGCCCGGAGCGGACCGAGGTCTCCGGGTTCATCCAACGAGTCACTGAACTGATTCTTCATCAAAAGGTGATTGGACCTGTGAGCTGTTGCGAACACGTGCTGACCCAGGAAGTGTCGAGCATCATAGAAACATGGTCCTCACCTGACTTCACACGAGTGCACGCTGAGCTCTTTGTGGAGGAGTCCGCTGGTCAGGTTGTAGACCAGCACGGAGCCGTTACTGGTGCCTGGAAGAAGAAGGAGACAGACGGGACGATAAATACGAGAGTGACGGAGGTTAAAGCCTCGCTGTGACTTCATCGAGCAGCAGCAGCTTCTTCCCTCCAGCAGGATCAGACACGCCGTGCGTCAGGCTGACACCTGTGTGTGTGTGTGTGTGTGTGTGTGTGTGTGTGTGTGTGTGTGTGTGAGTGTGTTACCTGAGCATGTGTGTGTGTGTGTGTGTGTGTGTGTGTGTGAGAGAGAGAGAGAGAGAGAGAGAGCTGTGTGTGTGTGTGAGAGAGAGAGCTGTGTGTGTGTGTGTGTGTGTGTGTGTGTGTGTGTGTGTGTGTGTGTGAGTGTGTGTGTTACCTGAGCATGTGTGTGTATGTGTGTGTGTGTGTGTGTGCGTGTGTGAGAGAGAGAGCTGTGTGTGTGTGTGTGTGTGTGTGTGTGAGAGAGTGTGTGTGTTACCTGAGCATGTGTGTGTGTATGTGTGTGTGTGTGTGTGTGTGTGTGTGTGTGTGTGAGAGAGAGAGAGAGAGAGAGAGCTGTGTGTGTGTGTGTGTGTGTGTGTGAGAGAGAGAGCTGTGTGTGTGTGTGTGTGTGTGTGTGTGCTTGAGAGAGAGAGAGAGTTGTGTGTGTGTGTGTGTGTGTGAGAGAGAGAGCTGTGTGTGTGTGTGTGTGTGTGTGTGTGTGAGAGAGAGAGTTGTGTGTGTGTGTGTAACATGTGTGTGTGTGTGTGTGTGTGTGTGTGTGTGTGTGTATAACCTGTGTGTGTGTGTGTGTGTGTGTGTGTGTGTGTGTGTGTGTGTGTTAGCTGTCAGTGCAGCACATCAGACCCAGACACTCACTCTGATTTGTCGTTTGATCTGCTGCAGAGAAAATAACAAACTCCGACCTCCTGATTAAAATTATCTGCTGACGTGTGACGGCGTGATCACAGCTTCACCAGCTTTGACAAAGCGGAGACTTTTTCTACATTTATTTAGAGTGAAGCCGAGAGAATCAAACCCAACCTGCTCAGAAAGTCGGAGTGCTGCTCTTTAAAATATGCACGGAAAGTTGACTTTATTCCAGCCGTACTCTGGATCTGACTCGGAGATTTGACAAATGTATTTTTGTGCCCTTGATCAAAAGAAAGCTGCGTCAATAATTCGGTTTGTTCTGGTGTGTGTGTTTCGTGTGAGCGTGTTTATATCACACATCTGTGCAGTGCTCAGTAATAAACCCAATCTCTGTAAAAAAAAACATTCAAACTTGTATTTAAACTTTCAGCTTGTCACTTTATGACACGCTCATCGTCAGACCTGCAGAGTCTCCGTCCTGCTCCTCTGGACTTTTACAGTTTTGTTCCGTTGGAACCAGGAAACTGAACGATTCTCAGGACTGTTCTGTGTCGGTCCAGTAAATGAAATCTATTTGAATTTGGCTTTTTTCACTGATTCTGTTTGTGATTTTTATGGACAGGATCTGAAGGAGCAGCCCCCCAGAGAGGAGGGTTTCTCAAAATCTCAACTCTGCTTGCAGATGATGTGGTTTTGTTGGCGTTCTTAAACTGGGACCTCCAGCCAGCACAGGCTGGCAGGAGGATCAGCACATCCAAGTCCAAGGCCATGGTTCTCCGCTGGGAAACAGGGGATTGCTCCCTCCGGATGGGGAGTGAGTCTTTGCCCCAAGTGAAGGAGTTTAAGTATCTCATAGTCTTGCTCACATTGAGGGTAAGATGGAGCGTGAGATTGACAGACGGATCGGTTCAGCATCAGCAGGAATATAGGCGTTGTACCAGGCTGTTGTGGTGAAGAGGGAGCTGAGCCTGAAGGTGAAGCTCTTGATTTAGCGGTCAATCTTCTTTCCAACCCTCACCTGTGGTCATGAGCTTTGGGTAGTGACTGAAAGAATAAGATCGCAGGTACAAGCGGCTGAAATGAGTCTCCTCCGGTGGGTGTCTGGGCTCAGTCTTAGTCATCAGACATCAACAGAGCTCAGACTACTGGAGGGAGCTCGGAGTAGAGCCCCTACTCCTTCACTCTAAAGGAGCCAGTTGAGGTGGTTCAGGGATCTGATCAGGATCCTCCTCTAGTGGTTTTTCCGGGCATGCTCAACTGGGAGGAGACCTCGGGGTAGACCCCGATTATTATAAGATACTGTAAGTTCTGTTTTCTTGAGGTAGTTTAAGGGGGAGGTATACCAGGAGCGCCGACCCATTGCAAGGTTGGCTTCGTACCTTCCCATCTTTTGTTCTTTTGGGCCGCGGTCAACAGGCCCATCTGTGCAGCGTCCTTTATGTTCCACATCTTCATATTGTGTCCAATTCTTGATTTGTTTTAGTCCTGTAGCCTTGTGATGAGTTGGAGAAAGTGCAGAGAGCAGAAGAAACCGTCTCAGTACAAGAAACTGTCTCACTGCACACCATCCTTCACCTGCTGCCCAGCTTCCAGGTCTTCATGGTTTTTTTTTACATTTTGTTGAACAGGTGAAGCAATGAAAGTCTGAAACTGAAAACATTAAAGACGTTTGTTTCATTAACAGACAAACTGATTCCTCATTTCTCGATCCGACTTCTTACATCTTTAAGAGGAGCAGAAATCATTCTACAGATGAACTTTGACACCACGTTTAAACAGCGAGCAGAGCTGACGGCGGATCCTCAGGTGAACCGTGCTCCACAGGTGAGGCGATAATGTAAACTCGACACTGGAGCTTTGAATAAATCGCTCTGGGGTCTGCAGACGTGATGACCCTCCCTGACACACCGGCAGGCTGCAGAATGAGAATCAGTCCATGGAATAATTGTTTGTCTGTTTGAGCTGATGCCTCAGCTGGTGCCGTCACATCTTAATGTGTTTGATTTCCATGTTTTGCAGCCGAAGAATGAACGTGTTTCTCCTTCCTGCAGGTTTTATTTCTGCAGCTACGAAGAAGGAAAGAATCGCTGTCAGCCGAGCAGCGCTCAAAAAGAGAAATAAATGAGGCCTGTCAGCGTCGGATGATTAGGAGAGGATGTGGGTTTGTCACTGTTTGTGTTCATGTCACTGAGGAGGAGGCTCGGGGCCTCGTATCGGTCTGTAAGCGAGCTGTCAGGTCGGCAGCTTTTTTAGACAGGAGACCAGCATGCATTGCTGCTGGGGAGGCGGGTTGTCTGCACAGGTTCTGTTAAGGAGTAGAAGAAACTGTCGGAGGAAAAAGGAGAGACTGAAATAAAAATAATCACAGAAGGAATCCCCCGCCTTCTGT
>CM036541.1:851349-856349 GCA_020745685.1 Tautogolabrus adspersus | reverse complement strand
GTGGCATGTTTCCAAAAACAAAGATATCTGACCAAATTAATGCAAGAAAGAGAAGAAAGACCAAAATAACAAACTACCAACAGAAACTCCACAATGACCTGCAGCATCAACGTCCTGAAACTTTAAAATCATTGCATCTATTCCATAAGACGGGCGTGCAGGAGAGGAATGAATCCATCACCACAGCAGACAAACTCCTGAACACGTTGAAACATTTAAATGTTTAAGTGCAACAGATACAAACGCCCTGAAATCGTCACATCTGTTTCCTGCCGAGGGCGGGAACAAAACACGTGACAAGAGCGGCTGTGTGTCCTTCTACACCACAAACAAACTGAAAAATCTAAAATCTTAAGGTTTACATCAAGACATCCGACATGAGCTAATCAGACCTGTTTGTTTTTTTAAACCAGGCTGTAAACATGTTAATGTCTGCTGTAAAAACAGGCTTTTTAGAATGGGTGTGTATGTGACTTCCGCATCAACATCATTTTTCAACACCGGAGGTTGCTGCTTGTTTATAACGTGGTACAACCCGACGGATTAATCGGCCAGCTCATAATATCGGCCGATATTTGCATATCCAGTGACTATAGGTGTCGGCTAATTAATATCGCAGATGTGCGCTGACATTACTCGATTTATTCACAAGTCAAACAGCATTTCATTTGAGTTTCATTGTATTAGCAGTTCTCTATCACCAGCAGAGCGGTGACACACGTTCATGCTCAGTTGCTTTCAGGTGAGTGACCATCTTGTCTTCATTATAAATCTGTTATAAAGTGTTTGATAACTGAGGGATCAATGTGCTCATCTAAATCCATCTATCTCTGCAGATCGAACACAGATCTTAGAAAGATATCGGCAGATATATGGATATCAGATTTTTATCTGTTCCTAATATCGATATCGGTCGGACACTGGAACGTAGTGACCGCCTCACTCACTAAACTGTCGGAATACTTTAAACTGAGAGCATCACTGGAACCAGAAATGTTAGTGTTGATTAATACAGAATAAATAATAATGATCAGATGTTTGCCTTGTTTCTGAAGCACAGAGAGGTTTCATGTTTCTCTTCTTCCCATTACAGTAAAACTTCCAAGTCGGCCTCTCCGATCTGCAGATCCAAATATTTATCAGCAGCAGAGAAACACGGACGCTGTTTGTTTCCTGAAGCTGCGGCCTCTGCTGTGGAGCCGGGCGGTTAATGATCTAAAGAAAAGCAGTGAGTCAGGACATTTCAGACACAAACCCATGTTTTATATAGATGCTGCATCCGCTCAAAGCTTTATGGCTGATTTTTATCTACGGCGGCGCTGTTATTTTTTGGTTCTGGGTTTTCATGGCGATCAGTTTGTTAATGACCTCATTTAATATGTCCTTAACGGGCAATCATCACCTTCTGTGTGTCTGCTGCAGAGCTGCAGGACATCCTCTGAGGGGGAGAAATCCTTAAAGTCATAATTGGAACTGTTGGAAAAATCCCATTGGTTTCATTTCAAGCTCCATAACGGCCATCTTTGCATCGAACATTTAATGTCTCAATTAATGAGCTCAATGAACCTTAAGGTATTAGAGTTGGCTTGAGATTCTACTCAGAATCAAAAAGTAAACCTGTTTAGAAACTAATTCACTTAAAGGGGACATATTGTGAAAAATCCACTTCTTCAGTGTTTTTGAACATATATGTGGGTAACCTGAGAGTCTACTGACCCACACACACCCCGCTCTGTTGGACGCGGAGGTGGAACAGGTATCCTACTTTCTAATACCTGGAAATTCAATAAACTCCTCCCACTGAGCAACAATTCCTCATTTGAATATCACACAATCATGGTTACTGCTCCTACTAAAATGTACATTGCTATCATCTAATTTAATGTTGACAACACCATGCTGAAACTATTTTACAAGAGTTTTATTGAAAGTGTGTTGACCTTCTGTATTCAGTGTTGGGGAGGAGCATTGTCGGTACAAAATAAGAACAAACTGGACGAGGTTGTTAAACTAGGCAGCAAGATAACCGGGAAGCCCTCTTCACCCCCTTTGGTCGGAGTATGAACTCTTGACCTCAGGGCGCAGGTACAGAATGCCCAGGATGAGGACTAAAAGGGGCATTACATCCTTCTTACCACGCAGCATTCAGCTGCTTAACAAGCTTTGATTATACAGCATGTACTTGGCACTCTGCACTTTATCTAACTTGCTGCTGAAATCCCTCTTTTAATCACGTGATGCTTTACTGTGTTTTTATGTGCTTTTTGTGTTTTTGTGCTGTCTTGTAAATGTTGTTTGTATTGTGTTTTATGTTTTATGCTCTCGGTGCACGACAAATTCCCCTAGGGGCAATAAAGGTTTCATTCATTCATCTACCGCCCACCAGGGTGTAATCTGAATGATTTTGTTGTGGAACTAGACATGCTACTTTCAGAAATCCCTGATGATGGAACACCACTTATTGTAATGGGAGACATGAATATACACACAGATAAAGCCCAAGCAACCGACTTTCTTGCTTTGTTGTCCTCTTTCGACCTCACACTGGTCCCAACTCCTCCTACCCATAAAGCTGGCAACACCCTTGATTTAATTCTGACCCGGAACTGCTCGACAGCAAACCTGACTGTCTCCCCTTTACATTTATCAGACCACTTCTTTATTCAATTCACAATATCCTTACCCGAACTTCCTCTGGCACAACCTCAAATGGTGTCATACCACCAAAATATGCGTTCGCTCAAGCCAGTCCAGCTGTCCAACGAGGTCTTGGCTGCCATGCCTGCCCACGAGGTCTTTACTGCACTCTCTCCAGATGAGGCTACAGACACACTCTGCTCCACTCTAGCCTCATCACTGAACAAACTCTGCCCTCTGGTGTCCAAGCCCGCTCGAAAAAACCAGCCTAGTCCCTGGCTCACTGAAGTCATAAGAGAGCAAAGAGCAGGGCTGAGGGCAGCAGAGAGAAAATGGCGAAAATCAAAACAATCCATTGACCTCAATGACTATAAGCAAAGACTTGTCTCATTCTCCTCCAGCCTAAAAACGGCCAAGACAACATATTATCAGAACAAGATATGCAATGCCACAGATACAAGAAAAATGTTTTCTGCTTTTAACTCACTGCTTCAACCTCCTCCTCCTCCACCCTCCGATCTGTTGACACCCGACATGTTTGCCTCGTACTTTACTGAAAAGGTTGCAACCATCAGTAACCAGTTTTCTGAGCCTGACCAACTCAGCCCAAAAGCACCGACCCAAAGTGCCTCATTCGACTCATTCTCCTCTCTGACTGAGGAAGAAGTCTCTAAGCTTGTGCTAGACTCTCGGCCGACTACCTGTCCTTTGGACCCTATACCATCAAGCCTCTTGCAGACCATCTCCTCTCCGCTTAATGATGCACTTCCGCATATCATCAACTCTTCTATGTCAACGGGTGTGTTCCCCACAGCATTCAAGCAAGCTCGGGTCACCCCTCTGCTCAAAAAACCCACACTGAACCCAGCCCAGGTTGAAAACTACAGACCGGTTTCTCTTCTGCCCTTTCTGTCAAAAGTACTTGAGTGCACAGTCTTCAAGCAAGTCTCGGAGTTTCTGTCTAAAAACAATCTGTTTGATCCAAATCAGTCAGGCTTTAAGCGGGGCCACTCTACTGAAACTGCACTACTCTCAGTAACAGAATCGCTAAGGGCGGCCAGGGCGGCAGGTCAGTCATCAGTTCTACTGCTCCTAGATCTGTCTGCTGCCTTTGACACAGTCAACCATCAAATCCTCCTTTCCACGCTCTCTGAGCTTGGCATCTCAGGATCCGCCCTTTGCTGGTTCGAGTCCTACCTCTCTGGGCGATCCTTTAGAGCAGGGCTATTCAACTATATTGTTCAGGGGGCCACATTTTCAGAAAGTTAAGGAGCCGGGGGCCAGACAAGCAAGCCCACCACAGCAGTATACACTGCGCGTAAGCCATTTTTCCCATCAACAACACAAGCTTGTGATAGGCTGCTAGCACAGGACCAAAGATGTTCTATTAAACAGGAGCGCTGTGCTGTTTTTAAAACTTTACTGTGGCAACAATGACAGTCATTCACAAGTTTTCCCCCGTTTATTAGGTATTTGTTTTTTAAATTGTAAATAGCACTAATCCGCGGGCCAGTCTAATGTCATCCGCGGGCCGGAGTTGGCCCTTGGGCCGCCAGTTGAATAGGCCTGCTTTAGAGTGTCGTGGAAGGGAGAAGTGTCCAAAGCGCACAGCTTATCCACAGGGGTACCTCAAGGGTCAGTGCTTGGTCCCCTCCTCTTCTCCATATACACAAGCTCACTTGGTTCAATAATCCGCTCTCATGGCTTTTCATACCACTGCTATGCTGATGATACCCAGCTCTTCTTGTCATTTCCACCAGACGATGTCACAGTCTCAGCTAGAGTCTCGTCATGCCTCACCGATATCTCTAAATGGATGAATGAACGGCACCTTCAACTCAACCTTTCAAAGACTGAGCTCCTCGTCATTCCAGCCAGTCCCTCTATGCAGCCACAGATCAATATCCAACTTGGAACAACCAAACTCATGCCCACAAAGTCTGCCCGGAACCTGGGTGTCATGATTGATGACCAGCTAACCTTCAAGGTTCAAGTAGCCTCGATTGCCCGATCATGTCGTTTTGCCCTGTACAACATCAGGAAGATCAGACCTTACCTGTCAGAACATGCTACACAACTTGTGGTACAGGCTCTTGTGCTATCACGCATAGACTACTGCAACTCTCTACTGGCAGGTCTTCCTACATGCACAACCAAACCTCTGCAGATGATACAGAACGCAGCAGCACGACTGGTCTTCAACCTTCCAAAAAAGAGCCCATGTCACTCCGCTGTTCATCTCCTTACACTGGCTCCCAGTCACTGCTCGCATTCAATTTAAAACTCTGCTGCTCGCCTACAAAACAGCAACAAAAACGGCTCCTCCTTACTTTGACTCTCTATTTCAGGTCTACACTCCCTCC
>CM036541.1:843849-846349 GCA_020745685.1 Tautogolabrus adspersus | reverse complement strand
ACACGATTAACCGAGGACAGGGACAGGGATCTGCCCGAGGCCACAAGATTAACCGAGGACAGGGTCAGCGATCTGCCCGAGGCCACACGATTAACCGAGGACAGGGTCAGCGATCTGCCCGAAGCCACACGATTAACCGAGGACAGGGTCAGGGATCTGCCCCAGGCCACATGATTAACCAAGGACAGGGTCAGGGATCTGCCCGAGGCCACATGATTAACCGAGGACAGGGTCAGTGTTCAGGGGGAGGAGACCGTTTTAAAAATCATCGTGGCATTGCACACTGAAGGAGAAACTGCACAGATATTCTCCTCTCTGATCACAAACATGCACAAACTACATGCACCTGGAAATATAGAAGCACAGATGAGTACAGCAGATTAGAGCAACAGAGGGAACAAGTTTCAGGTTCATGTCATCTCTCCTGATCACGTGAGCCTGACGTTGCTCCGCAGGTCTGTGGATCATCCCTACTCCTCAGCAGTCTGGGGATTTATTTAACAGTGAAGAAACAGACACTCTGCATGATTAACACACAGATTCATGTTCAGAAACTTTGGTATGCTCACTGTGATGCATTATTATAAACTATTGCAGCGTTGAAGGTCACATCTCCTCGTGAAGTCATCGTGGACATGTAGAGATGGACCCTGCATGATGAGGCTTTGCAGAGACAAAAAGTTAAAGCACAGAGAGCATGACAGACAGATCTGTGTTCTATCTCCTGCATGAATCATCTTCTCTGGGTCATTGTTCTCTTAAAACATAATTGTCCACAGTTTAACCAGCGCTTTCTCCCCTTCCTTACGCCTGGTTTGTACTTCTGCGTTGAATCTACGCCGTTGTGAGCTCTGCAGACTCGTGGTGCGTTGGTGTGTCTGCGCAGTTCTGCAGTACTCTAGTTGTCATTGTGATTTCTCTGCTTGTTTCTGGTTCCACCACATTCTCTGCTTGTTTGTGTTAAGGTAACCATGGCAACTGAAACCAACTGAAAGGCACATTATGTTGGAGTCAGCTGATGATACTGTCGTGTAGAGTTCTTACCTCTGCACAATTTTGAGCAACTGCTGTGATACTTGAAATGTTGTTAAAGCGTGAAATGCAACGCCACGACAACGCCTGAGGGTGCGTCACTATGACACGTAGTCACATTTTTGAGGAGTCACAGGGCTACACGAACCTACGATGCATGCTACGGCGGTCAGAGTATAGATCAGGCTTTGCTTGACTGAACATCTGAAGTTATTTTAAAGCTTCAGAACTTTCAAAGAACTGAGAACGAATCGTTTTAAAACACGTGGTAGTCATTTTTGGACGACCTTAATTGTTAATTTAACTGCTTCCTTGTTGCTGTTGTTGTTGTTTTTGTTGTTTTATTAAGTTCTCTGCAGGAGCATGTGACAGGTTTTCAGTCTCACCGATCATGCTGTTGAGGGACAGATCCTGAATCCTCTTCTGGTTTGGACCCAGCGCAGCTCCACAGAACGACACGGGGGAGTAGAGTGGCGACAGACCGGAGCTGACAGAAAGAGGGGGGGGGGGGGGGAAGTGAATTCAAGTCAAATCAAATCATTTTATTTATAAGATAAGATGAACCTTTATTCATCCCACAATGTTGTTGACCAAAGTGCTGAACAATAACAGACGTACAAAATTAGCACATCCGGACTAAAAGGCAAATCAGATTAAGAAACAGACAGCCTCGACCTTTAGGACCACAGGAGGCTAACGGGTGGAATTGGGTCTTATGGACACTGAAATGCACGAGGGAAAAACGTGTGTCTTCAGTCTGCAAAGTGTGCTAAATGATTTCACAGTTTTTGTTCAAAGTACATTTCCGTATATTTCCAGAACCTTCTCCCAGCATGCAGCAGACGATCATTAATGTGGAATCAAAGATAACGGCCGTCTCATTAATATTCCTGAAATAGAAATCCAGCTCGTCTGAAACTTTGCGTGTGAACGTTCAAACATGGATATAATTAGACACAAAGCAGAAGCATGCCTTTCATTGAGTGATGTAGTTTTCATCTTGTTGCCAAAAATAATCTGGTTTGGATTTGTTCTCGGGCTGTTGGCGAAGGAGACGAGAATAAAAGCGTCTCCTCGATAGCAGCGAGGGAGCGACCCGTCAAAGAGAGGTACGTCTCGTCAGCTGAACTCTGAGCTGCTTCAGGTCCCAGACCAGGCCTGAGACCAGGTCTGGATAAGGTTCATGTTTTAATAGCTCTATTAATATGGCGTAATGCCGCCATCGCAGGTAATAACAGCGGCGAGACGGGATCACCTTGATCCAGCGAGGGAGAGCAGCGCTGTGTGAGTCTGAGTGCGTGTGTTTGAGGAGCCCCCACTGTTTGTTTACACGTCGTGTGATGGACTGGGACACCAACATAATGACGATGCAGAATCAACATTAACGTACAAAGTCGTAACGAGGGCGGGGCTTTGTTACGGCGCTGTTGTAGAATCGCAGTCGGAAAAAGGCTTCTACTTAGCATAT